>JAOTOM010002510.1:0-105683 GCA_034440615.1 Ashinkailepas kermadecensis
GTAGACCGGGCGGAGAAGGCGTTCTACCTGTTCTATCTGACCCAGGCATCACCACATGTAAAATAAAAAGAAGATGCATGGCTTCATCTATGCCACACCGAAGCGACGACAGACGATGCCAGTGATGTTGAGCAGACTTCGCCAGCGCTGGTCAGTGGAGAACAGCCAGCTGCAAATACGCAGGTGTATCGATACATACAGAAGACCAGCTTTGTCTGTTCTTTTTTTCAGCTTCACATCAATTCGTTCCTACCAACTGGAATGGGTTTCGACATGAAGTGGCTAAGATGTTTGTTGGCACTTTGTGGCCTTTTTAGCTGAGCATGGCTTCGTGTGGATAGCCGATCGCCACACGATCGGGTGGGGTTAGGTGAGGTTAGGTTAGGTCAATTTATTTCACGCCGTCATCACGAACCGAACGTCGTAAATATTTATGAAAACACGAGCTTGTTGCGGCTGGCGACGAGTTCTTTCGAATGATGTTAATTTGTTTAAAATTGGGTGAGCTGGTGACCTTCTAGCTCAAATCAAAGGTCAAATTTCCGAAGAGGTGGATCATTTTTGGTTCCAGGGCTAATAACTGCCATATACTCGGCTAAGCGCCTAAAACGCACTCTCCAGTTCAGTGTGAGTCGATTGACATCCAACATAACGCATGTTGATGCATCTATCACGTGCCAGGTCAGGTCAACATGGTGGCCCAATATTCGGCATACTGAAACTGACCCAAATTTCGAAGTGCTTAGTGTTTTAGATTTAATATTGACGCTGAAGTCGAATTCGGCGCCAAAATATCTCACAGTGACCCAAGCACTCAAAAAGATCACTCAAGGCTGCTCGAGGTCAACTGAGGTTAGTGGTCTTGAAAAGATGAAGTACATGTTGAAATACATATGACTTGACGAGAAGATGCCAGAATCATGCAATAGCGACCATCGAATACCCTACGCGGTAAATATCTATGAACTCGAGTTGAATCCCGCAGGATTTGGTACGAATTCATGTCATTTCCGCACGAATTATCCATGAGTTGTAATAGTGTATGTTCTGAATCACTCAATGGACGCAGTATAGCAGCTAACATAGCCATAGAAATTGACGCGCCCGAAGGCCTTAGTAAAATACATTTTGAACCGCTCGGAGTGCTTGAACACATATATAATTTCGTCCGAAGAACACGCCTGGACGGGCGCTTCAACAAAGAAAAGGCGGTCGAGTTGTAGCAGTGCACCACCGTCATCACGACTTGACGATCCACTCAGGACGTCATCACGACTTGACGGTCCACTCAGGACGTCATCGCGACTTGACGGTCCACTCAGGACGTCATCGCGACTTGACGGTCCACTCAGGACGTCATCACGACTTGAAGGTCTACTCAGGACGTCATCACGACTTGACGGTGCACTCAGGACGTCATCACGACTTGACGGTCCACTCAGGATGTCATCACGACTTGACGTTCCATTCAGGACGTCATCACAACTTGACAGTCCACTCAGGATGCCATCACAACTTGACGGTCCAATCAGGATGTCATCACGACTTGACGGTCCACTCAGGATGTCATCACGACTTGACGGTCCACTCAGGATGTCATCACGACTTGACGGTCCACTCAGGATACCATCACGACTTGACAGTCCACTCAGGATGTCATCACGACTTGACGGTCCACGCAGGACGTCATCACGACTTGACGGTCCACTCAGGATGTCATCACGACTTGACGGTCCACTCAGGACGTCATCACGACTTGACGGTCCACTCAGGATACCTGATTTACCGGAGGTTTAAAATGGTTCCATGAATGTTCGTAAGCGCGTCTGAGGTTTGGAAGGATGATTCGAGAGCACTGGAATGGTACTCTTAGGGACAATCGGTAGATTCTCATCGAATCCCTGTCTTGTCTTTGGTCTCGAGTCCACGATCCGTGGGTAGAGATCTCTCCTCAGACTTCGGGGGTGGGGGTCGTTCACAATGTACTTGTACAATGTACAATGCACAATACATCCAGAATGCACAATGATCCAGAATATCCCTTTTTAATAGGCCTGATGTTCAGTTTGCTTAGAGTGGGGGTCAAAAATCCCTTAAGCAACTCGGAGTATCCACCCATGCCGCGATCTCTGAATGGTATGATTCAGAGATAGCCTCGAGTGTTTTAATTCAGAAATAGCCTCGAGTGTTCTAATTCAGAGATCGCCTCTAGTGTTCTGATTGATGTCGGGTGCCCGATTATTGCAATCGAGTGCACGATTATTGCAATCGAGTGCCTGACTATTGCAATCGAGTGTCCGGACTATTTTAGTCGCGTATCCGGACTATTTTAGTGGAGTGCCTCGTTTATTACGCTCAGGTACCTCAATTATTTCAGTCCAGGGACATGATAATTGCAGTCGAATGCCTCGATTCTGCACCAATCACCCCAAAATGCCAAACCTAAATGTGCACATTTTAGTGACGGACGTAATGCGTATTGTGTAGTAGTATTGTGTAATCATGGGCCACTATCTGGCCGCCCACATGTGATTGCCTTAACCGTTAACAGATGCAACTGCAAGCTCTTACTTACTGCAAGGATGCATTTCAGGACCGGATCAGACACGGTAATCGGTCACTGAACCGCAGCTTCACGATGAGCGTTCGGCAGTCGAAACGGTCGAGGCGGGAAACAGCGTTCGTATGCAGGATTCAGCCAATCCAAGGAGAGGTTTGGCAACGTCCGCAAACAAGTGTTCGGGCATATCTGGGGAGAGATCCAGTTGCATCCGGCGAGAGACGATGCACACCCGGTGAGAGCGGGTGTGACTGGGACGACGTTCGCGTGAGAGGCACGAACCAATCACGGTCCGTTCACGAGTTCACTCTTCACCGTGCAGCTGAGGAAGGAGTGCAGCTGTGTGGGGCGATGGCCGCAGCTCACGCCAGCCAGATATGTGGGCCGTAACCGGACCGGCGAGCCCGTGCACTCGGGGTCAGCTGGGACTGTAACCGAACCGGCGAGACCGTGTACTCTGGGCCAGTTGGAGTCGTAACCTGACCGGCGAGCCCGTGCACTCAGGGTCAGCTGGGACTGTAACCGAACCGACGAGTCCGTGCACTCCGGGCCAGCTGGCCCACTGCGCCACGGCTGCCACACCGGCCGGAACATTGCGCTCCCCGAGCTGAGCGAGGCCTGTCGCGCGCGGTGGCGGTAGCGGATCGCAGCACCAGTCGCGAAAGCTGCGTCACCGCCGAGTAAGGCTTTCTTTTGAACAACGAGCTGTATAATTGACGTCGTGTCAGCAATATTCTGTGACATCTGAAGAAAATGGTAACAGTTTCGTTTGTCTGACAGGGTTCCGGTAGCTGAACAGATTTGGCATTTTCTCCAGCTAGAAATGGATGCGTATACAGGGTGGGTGAATATAGATAGATAATATAGAGAAATGGGTGCGTATACATTGGATATACAGATAAATGGGTATTCTCCCGGCTCAGGGCTGGACACACAGAGCACCTAGCATGATGAACAGACTCATCATTAACCGACCACAAACCCGGAAGCCGCCAGAATCGGTCCCAATTCACAGTCAGGAATCCAACTAATAAAGGACTGGTGCCGTGGCTCCCGTGTCAGATAGACTCTGATGCTCGACAGCCATACCATCCCACCGATCCGATGCTCGACAGGATGGGAGTATCGACGGTCTGTACCAAGAAGCCATCTGGACTAATGCTGGATCCATCTGGACTAATGCTGGATCCGATGCTCGACAGGATGGGAGTATCGACGGTCTGTACCAAGAATCCATCTGGACTAGGGCACGGTCCGCCCCTGCCGACCTCCCTCCAACACCCCAACCTGAGGGAACCTAAGCTAACCAAACCTAAGACACCCATCTGAGGTAATCCGGCCTGACCTAGCCTAATATCCCCACCTGAGGGGACCTAGCCCAACATAGCCTAACACCCCTGAAGGATCTGCAGGGACTCATCTGAGAGAACCTAACCTAACCTAACCTAGCTCACCCATCTCAGGGGACCTAACCCAATGCTCCCTTTTGAGGAGATATAACCTAACATTCCTATCTCAGATAGGGGTGTTAGGTTAGGCTAGGTCCCAGCCTAACCTAGCACTCCTATTTGAAAAGACGTGGCCTAATCTAGCCCAACACTCCAATTTGAGGGGAACTAGCCCAACGTTTCCATCTGAGGAAACCTAACCTAGCCTAACCTAACACCCCTATCTGAGGGAACGTAACCCAGGGCCTCCTCTAAGGAATTTTCACTATGTGAGATTTCTTGCACATACCTAATCAGTACAATATGGCATCACAGGCGGATCTAGCCTTCCGGTTGGAGGGGGGGGGGGGACTTTTGGCGCGGTCCCCCACCCCCAGTGGCGTACTTAGGGTTTGCGCCATGGAGGCAAACGGATTTGAAGGGTGCCCAACCTACCACAATTTTTGGTTGAAATATTTTGACCCCTATTTTTCGAAGTGTCCGTTTTTGTTTAAATAAACAATTTGTGACCAACTTAATTCTTATGTGGAGGGGCCCAATCTCTCACCATCCTTTCTCAGTCACCTAATTTTGACCTAACTCCCCCATCCTGTTCGAAGTTTTTTCTTTTGGTATCCCTTGATGTTACCTCAGACTGCTGAAATTACACCTGCACAAATCACCTGAAAATGTAAATTATCAGCCAACATTCCCAAGTGGGACCCATATCGGATCTACTAGGGCTATCTGGGATAACCCATATATAGGATGTAAATGGGCAGGTAGCTGGCTCCATCTGGGTCCCAAATGGGATGCCTAGATTTCATGCTCAATTCCGTTCACCTGAAAGTAGGCACCATTTTAAAAAAATGTTTTTTGTTTTGTTATTATTGTTATTTTTAAAGAAATTTAGTCTGCGCTCTTGCTGGGGTGGCTTTATGGAACAGTATTATATTGCGAAGCAGAGCTTGTGTGAACCATAGCCCTACCACCCGATTTTGAATTCCAGTTAAACGGCAGAATTTTGACCGAAAGTTTAATGTGCCGTCAATGCGTCGACACCGCCACCCTCGTTGACGGTGTCGACTCGTTGATCGTTCTGTCTTGCCGGGACATGGGAGACCAATGCGGGCCAGCGCTCTAACCAACTGAGCTACCGGGGCGGCAATTCTTATTCGTCATCTGATACCAAAAAAGCATGCTAATCATGAAAATGAGATCAACAATGTGGTGGGGTGCATGTGGGTTACATGTGGAGTAACTGGGCAAGGCAATTTCCTTCAATAAGCTATTATGCGACAAACCTTGTTAGCATTGGAGCCGGTATGGTAATTTCTATGGTTGATGTCATAGAAGAATGTATTAAAATATACATATTATATTTTGCAACTGGAATGCATGAAGTTGGAAAAGCTTTTCCAACTTCAGGCATTCCAGTTCATAACGCCCGGTCGCCACCACGCCAACGTTCGTGCACGTGCACATTGCATTGCGCATTCGGCGCATTCGCCACACTTCGTGCGTTTCTACGGTTTCTGCTAGGCCTCCTATGTTTTGCTAATTGCTACCACATGATAGTCTTGCGCCATAGTTGACGTAATGGAATGCTTCGTATGGGATTTGGCTGGGAATATTCGACTTATCCAATTCGATGATTAGTTTTCTTCTTCCCACATTTTCTGGTAGTTCAGAAATCCGGATACCCGCTGAGCTTTGATGCACTTCATCCATTGGGTTAAATATGCTCCCAGATTCGCTATCGAACCGAGTCCCTGGCTCGGTGTTCTTTTTTTGGACCCATTGGGTTTTTCTTCTTGAAGAAGAACCTTGGGTTCTTTTACGACGCATTCAGCAGCTAGGTCATATAGCGTCGCCAACCTCTCACGCCGATTGGTCGCGGGTGGACTCGGTAATGCCGTCGGTTGTGAGATTCGAACACACAATCTTGCGATCAAGAGTCCAACGCTCTACGAACTGAGCTACCGCGACCCAACTTCCTCGACTACATATTTGTTTTAGGGCTCCAGCCAATTTTTGCTAGGGTTCCAGTACATTTTTGAGACCCCGGCTCTTGCTATGGTTTTGTTGGTTTTTCTGTGCACCGATGCATCTTGTTAGGTGCCGGTGCGTTTTCGAATACCCCGATGTGCTTATTTAGTGCCAGGCCTATTTGTTCTTTTTTAGGACCATGTCGCTTCTTACGAGCTCCAGCCTGCTTTTGAAGCCCTTATGCAGTCTCATGGCTCCGGTGTGCATTGAGGGCAACCGGTGTGCTTTTAGGGCTCCCAGTTTAGGGATGCAACATATGTTTGAAGGCCCCGCCGCTTTTTGCGAGACTCGGTCCGCTTTGGAGGGCCAATGTCTTTTGTTCTCCCGTGGTGCTCCTAGGGCCCTCTTGTGTTTATTTGGAGCTTCTAACGCACATTTGTGGGCCCCAACATGACTTTTGGGGTCCTGCGCGACTGTTCTGGCCCGGGCGTGTGGTTCTGGGGACCCGACGTCAATTTTCTGCGCTCGACGCCATTTTTGGGGACAACTTCTTAGTATGTTTAAAGTGGAAATCTCGGCCTGATTTTTTTTCGGACACCCGGCGCCATATTATTGCGCCCCGCCGCATTTTTTCATGTTCCGGTACGTTTTTTTCGGGGCAGTACGCGATTTTTGAAGGCATCTGGCGCTTTGTTTGGGGCTCAGCCATTTTCCTGGCTCGGACTATACTTTTCGGAATCTCTCCTTATTTTGGAGGGATCCGGCTTTATCTTTTTCGGGTCCTGATGATAATTTTCGGGCCACGGTGATTTGGGACCCTCGACGCCAATTTTTGGGAGCTCCGACGGGAGCATATCATGCCCGACACACATTGGTTTGGACTAACGACATACATTTTGGGCCCCGAGCGCGATATTGGAGGGGGTTCGCCGGAAGTTCACGGGGCGCATTGTACTTAGCTGGGGTCCCAGCGCGATTTTGGCCGGCCCCGGTGCAAATTTTCTGACCCGGGCGCGTGCTTTCTGGGGCCCGCTTCATTTAGCTCGAACCCCTACGCGAATTCCGAAGGCCCCAATGCGAATTTTTTGGGCCCTATCGCTATTTTTTGGGACCCCGGCACGATTCTTGGGAGCCAATCCCTCTCAGGATGGAGGGAGTGGCACTTCCCCTTTAGTACACTTTCCCATTTGGTGGCGCCGAATGTGATTTTGCAGGGGCCTCAGTGCGATTTTGTGAACCCCGGCGACATCTGCAGGGCCCGCGATATTTTGTTAGCCCACAATGTGATTTTCAGGGACCGCGGTGCGAATTTTGTGGGCCCCAGCGGGATTTTTATGAGGTCCGGTGCAGTTTCTTCCAAACCCCGATGCGATTCTTGGGGTCCCACAACCTCTCAGTGGGGGTTGGGGGAGCAACAGCAGCGTTTCCCCAGGGGAAATGGGTAGTGTCGCCTGGTGGAGGAAAAACCGATCAACATTCCACCACGTTACACACCGTGCCTTTTTACAGAGGCATCTAGCTTCATCTGTGTCTTGATTTTAGCAATATCGAAGAAAAGACTGATGATGAACATCTAACTCTCGTCACTCGTGCCATGCGGCCCGGCTCGCATCGCTCCGCTCCTCTGTGTTGCGCGTACAAGTCTAGGTCGTGCCTTTGTGATACCACCGATAATGGGCCCAGTCGCTGGCTTTGTGGCATGCATTTTTCACCGAAACATTTCACATTTGAGCCTTCCTCGTCGCTTTGACCTCAGTATAATTGTTGCCAACTTGCTACCATTTTCTTTCATCGTGATAAAGTGCACCGTTCCAAGGAAAGATCACTTCTGCTGGCGGAACTATACCAATATTTGTTTTTGGTTGCTTTCTGCCTTGAAGCTCCATTTGAATAGGTGGGATTTTTCTCCATTAGGTACGATTTCATGGCACTAGGTGGGACGCATCCCACCTAGTTAACAGGTTAAAGGAGGTCCTGCCCTAACCTAACCGAACCTGGCACCGCTATCGAGGGAACCTAACCTCGCACCCTGATCTGAGGGGACCAGCAGCACGCAGGGACACGTGCAGCACGTGCTGGTCGGCAGCACGCAGGGACACGTGCTGCCCGCCGCCGGCCGCTCGCCAGAACAGACAGATGGCCAGGTCACCTGGTCAGAGCGTCCTGTCACGGCTCCACCGTGAAGCTGGCCGGCGGGCAGCACGTGACCGCGGGGCCGGCCGCGCTGCGCGGCCCACCTGGCGGCGGACTGCTGAACTGCGCGACACAGAGCTGAACCGCCGCGCCCGACCGACGCTTCTGGCGCACTGATAGTCTACCGGGCTGCAGCAATATGCTAGAATTTGGAACCTTCGGTGGGAAAACCAAACACAAACGGAAGCAAATCTGCACCACAGGTTCTATGGTCTGCTCTTCAGTTATATTTGCTACATGTTAAGTACATCAAAGAGACCCACCAGGTACACATCATGATGACGCTAACGTTAATGTCTTGTTGTTTGTTTGTTTATTAGGTGGTTCTCAACGCACTTTTTGCACGATCACGGCTAATGGCGCCGCCCACGCTGCTTCGCCGGTGGGCCGAGGGATTGGAAAAGGTCCCGCGTGGTGAGAGTGTTGAACCCGGGACCTTTGGTTAATGAGCTCAACACCTTAGCCACTCGGCCATCCCTACCCCTAGCGTTAATGTCCTTCAACTTCAAGACTACAGTGTGTAATGGTGTTCCACACTGTACAAAACGAGATTTTGTGAGCATAACCAATGACATAAAGCTGTGTGCCGAATTTCACATAGCGTTAACATATTCGAAGGCAATCAATCAATTAAATTCCTCGTCCACATCTAAACCAGGACCAAAAATGAATGGTTCCAGAATGGGAAACATTATTTCATATTGATGTCTTGTTTGTTTTTGGCATGGTGCATCATTTACGCAAAACGCAATAACAGAAATCTTCTTTTTTTACTGAGAACTGAGCCATACCAGGGCATAAATAAGTAATATGTGGATATATACCTAAGTGCCAAAACAAACAAACAAACTATTTCGTCAATGGGGATCATTTAAATAAAATAATTAGTGTTCGACTGAAATGTCCTGTGGAGGGGCCTAATCTACGACTATCGTTTCTGATTCGTCGGTTTTCAACACTAACTCCCCCACCCTGTTCCAAGGTTTTCTTTTGGTATCCTTTGATAAGTCACCTCACACTGCTGAAATTAGACCTATGCAAATCACTTTAAAATGTAACATTTCCCAATTTCAGACATTCCAGTTCGTGGCGCCCGGTCGCCACGACGTCAACGTTCGTACATGTGCACACCCATCTTGCGCATTCGGCGCATTCGTCACACTTCGTGCGATGCTGCGGTTTCTGCTCGGCCTCCTACGTTTTGCTAATTGCTACCACATGATAAACTTGCGCCATATTTGACGTGACGGAATGCTTCGTATAGGCGTTCGCTGCGAAAATTATATGAATTAAATTCGATCATTAGTTCCCTACTTCCCACATTTTATGGTGGTTAAGAAATGCGGATACCCGATGAGCTTTGATGCACCTCATATCTTTGTTTAAATGTTCCCAGATTCGCTACCGAACCGAGGTCCTGTCTCAGTGTTCTCTTTTGGACCCCTTTCGTCTGTCTTCGTCAACGGATGTGTCTTAGGGCTCCAATCCATTTGTGTTAGGGTCCAACACATTTTCGAAACCCCTGCTCGTTTTATGGTTTTGTTGCTTTTTTGTGTACCGAGGATTTTTTAGGTGTCTGGGCGTTTTCAAAGATCCGATTGTGTTTATTTCAAAGATCCCATGTATAGTGCCCGTTCTTTTTTGTTCGTTTTCGGACCATGCTGCTTTTTTCGGCCCCAGCCTCTTTTCAGGCCCTTGTGCGGTCGTATGGCCTCTGTGAGCCTTGAGAGCTTCCGGTGTATTTTTTTAGAGCTCCTGATATGATTATTTTGGGCTGCAACGCATGTTTTAAGGCACCGTCGCTTTTTGCGGGACTGTGCGCTCTGGAGGGCCAGTTGCATTTTCGGCCCCCGTTGTGCTATTAGGGTTCCGCTGTGTTTATTTGGGGCTTCTGACGCACATTTGTGGGGCTCAGTGCGATTTTGGGGCTCCGGTGCGATTTTTCTGGGTCCCAGCGCGACTTATCGTGCCCAGGCGCGTGGTTCCGGGAACCAAACGCCAGTTTTGTGGGCTCAACGCGATTTTTGTGGATCTCTTCTGTTTTTTTTTAAAGTCCGAATCTCGGCCTGATTTTTCGAGCCCTTGGCGCCGTGTTTTTTTATCTCACCTCGATTTTTTTAACTCGATTTTTTTTAATGCTTTTGGGGGTTGTACGCGATTTGTGAAGGCATCTGATGATATGTTCGGTGCTCCAGAGCCATTTTCCTGACCCGGACATTTCTGTTTTGGAATCCCTCCTTATTTTGAATGGATCCGGCTTGATTTTTTTTTCGGATATCGATGCGATTTCTGGGCTCACACTGTGCTTATGAGGGGCCCTAGACGCAATTTTTGGGAGCCCCGACGTGATTTTTTTATGTCCAGACCAATTTTTTCGGACTACCGATGGGAATTATGGGTCCCGAGCGCAATAATTGGGACGACCGGTTCGAGTTTGAGGCGCACGTTGTACTTAGCTGTGGCCCCAGCGCGATCTTGGCGGTTCCTGTCGCATATTTTTGGCCCTCGGAGCGTGTTTTCTGGGGCCTGCCTTATTTATTTGGAGCCCCCTACGTGAATTCTGGTGGACCGACGATATTTTTGGTGGCCACAGCGCGTTTTTTGGGGGCACCGGCACGATTCTTGGGAGCTTATCCCTCTTAGAAGGGAGGGGCATTTGCCCCTTTGATATCCCACTGCGGCCACCGAAGGAGTTTTTTTCCCAGTCGATGACACCTTTTGGAGTATAAAAGCCCTCCGGGTAATTTTTTTCCGAACTTGTTCTTAATTTTCCGGTGCTGGAGTCGATTCGATCGAGTCTCGGTGTGAACTTTTTGGACATCAAGTTCTATTTCATTAAAGGTCCTTATGTGATATTTTTGAGTCCCGGTACGATTCTTCGGTCTCCCTGTGCGATTTTTTTCGGTGCCCTGACAAGTTTTGCTTGTCATTTGCTTGGATCCCTAGCGCGAGTTTTAGCGACCTCGACACTTTCTGGGCGTCCAATACATTTTTGAGGCTTTTGGCGTCATTGTTGGGGCCCCAGAGTTATTATCCATGTCGGGATTGTTTTTCGTTTCCCCGGCTTTATTTGTGTCCCAATGAGACTGTTGGGGAACGGTACGACCCGTCGTGCCACTAGCATGATTTTCATCGTCCGGGCGTTACTTTTTGGTACCCACAGGCTCAGCGTGATTTTCAGGGGCCCGGCGGGATCTTTTGGGGCCCATATCGTGATTTTCAAGTGCCCCGGCACGACTCCTACCATTTATTAGGGGCTTCTTCTTGCAAATTATCGGCCTTCTCTCACGTCTTAAGGGTCTCGTCTCATTTCCTGGAGCATCTTTGCCGGTTTGGGATGTTTCCTCGTGTGTCCTACCCTCCTCCATATTCAATGGTCCTCCTCTCCCGTCTTCGAGGGCCTGCTCCTACATCCTGGGATCCTTTAACATGGCATGGGGCTTCCCCTCATGCTCAAGGGGAATTCTCTGCCAAATTAGCGGCCTCCTGCCATGCCTCGTGGGCCTCATCCTTTGTCCTGGCAAAGCCTTACACGTTTTGAGGGGATCTTCAATTTTGGAAACCCCACCTCCTTCAATACCTGCTACGACTAACACCTTAAGGGCCTCCTTTCATTTTCTGGGAACTCCTTCCGGTCTTCGGGGCCTCATTCGGCCCTGGAGACCTACTCCATCTCGAGTTACTTCTCTCGAGTCTGGCAGGGGCCTCCTTTCCTCATCTAGAAGCCTTCTTTTTCAAATTAGGTGCTTCCTCTCACGTCTGGGGCCTCTTGCTCTGCGTTTTGATCCGATATAGCCCATTTTAAGGGTGGCCTCGTATCTCCTGGTAGGTTCCTCTTCTCTCCCAGGTGCCTGCTCTTCCAAATTAAAAGCAACCTTTCCTATCTCAGCTGCCTTGTCATTTCCTGGGGACCTTCTTACCCGTCTTGGAGCCTTCTTTCTCGCCTGGGAGCCATCTCTCTTATCTAATGACCTTTCTCACATATTTTAGAGGCCTCCTAATTCATCATGGGTCTCATTTCCAATCTTGTGTCGTACTCTTCCGAATTAGGTTCCTCCTGCCACGTTTCTGGATCATCCTTTTCTATCTTGGTGGAACCTTACCCGTTTTGGGGCCTGCTTTTGCGTCTCCGAAACCTCATCTCATATCCACTGGCTTTCTCTTCCGTCTTAGGGCCTCCTCTCATTTTCTGGGGCCTCCCTTCCCCTATTGCGGCCTCCTTTGCAATCCTGGGGCCTCCTTTACAATCATGGGGGCCTCCGTGCCAATTGTTGGCACTCTCTTGTTTGCTGGGACCTCCTATCCTCTCCTAGGTGACTCCTTTGTCAAATTAGGGCCTCCTCTCACGTCTTGGAGGCCTCCTCACATGTGTTTGGAGCCTCATTATCCTCTTAGCAGGGTGTTTTTGTGTCATTGTCCCAAATCTTCTCTCCTAGGGATTTCGAGAGAATCTTCCAAAATATGGGCCTCATCTGGCTGATCTCAGTGGCCTTCTCCCATTCCTGCGGATATCTTTTTACCCATCTTGGGGCCCCCTCTTGCGTCCGGAGAAATATATCCTATTATTCCATATTTTCTATTGTAGGGGCCTCCTTGACAGCTTGATCTTCTGTCCCGTCAGCCTCCTTGCTCACCTTTTTTTCCCTGTGCATTTCCGGACAGGGGCCTCTTCAAATTTCAGGGGACGGGGGTACCCCCCCCCCGGTGGCGACGCCTCTGGTATGAGCACCGCATAACCAAACAAAATGATCAATGGAGAAGTAGGGTTCCATCGGCAGTGCAATGTATACCACACCACTGAGCCAGAGGTGAGTATCCCCCACTCACATACAATTATGTTATCCTCACATACTGTTATTGTCTCCTAGTATGACGGTACCAAACCATTCGGAACTAAGTCACCGCCACTGGAAGGCTACATAGTTAGGCTACACGTCAGGCTGGGCCACCGAGGCACGAGCAGAGCTAATAATCTTCAGAGGCACAGACCGGACCAGAGCCGGTAATCCTTCGACTAGAGCTGGAAGAGTCCTCCAGCCAGAGCCGGGCCGACCCTCCGGACAAAGTCGGGTGGTTCTCTCCGGCCAGAGCCGGGTAGGTTCTCCGGCCAGAGCCGGGTGGGTTCTCTGACCAGAGCCGGGTGGATTCTCCGGCCAGAGCCGAGTGGATTCTCCGGTCAGAGCCAGGTAGGTTCTCCGGCCAGAGCCCGGTGGGTTCTCCGGTCAGAGCCGGGTGGGTCCTCCGGCCAGAGCCGGGTGGGTTCTCTAGCCAGAGCCGGGTGGATTCTCCGGCCAGAGCCGGGTGGCTTCTCCGGTTAGAGCCGGGTGGGTTCTCCGGTTAGAGCCGGGTGGGTTCTCTGACCAGAGCCGGGTGGATTCTCCGGCCAGAGCCGGGTGGCTTCTCCGGTTAGAGCCGGGTGGGTTCTCTGACCAGAGCCGGGTGGTTCTCCGGCCAGAGCCGGGTGGCTTCTCCGGTTAGAGCCGGGTGGGTTCTCTGACCAGAGCCGGGTGGTTCTCCGGCCAGAGCCGGGTGGGTTCTTCGGTCAGAGCCGGGTGGGTTCTCTGACCAGAGCCGGGTGGATTCTCCGGCCAGAGCCGGGTGGATTCTCCGGCCAGAGCCGGGTGGCTTCTCCGGTTAGAGCCGGGTGGGTTCTCTGACCAGAGCCGGGTGGTTCTCCGGCCAGAGCCGGGTGGGTTCTTCGGTCAGAGCCGGGTGGGTTCTCTGGCCAGAGCAAGGCGAGTCCTCCGGCCCGAGCCGAGGGTCTTCCAGCCAAGGCACTACGTTCAAGCTGGGCAGTTCTTCCGATAAATGCGCAAGAGCGGCAGCGGCAGCAAGCAAGAATGAGTGCAAATACCTTTAGTGAGCCTATCCGGATATCTGACAACGTACCGCGGGCTGAGACTCAAGCACAGTATGCTTGAGTCTCAGCTGGACCGCAGTATTTCCCCGAGGTCACCAAATACAATGACGATGTTTTTGCATAATTATATTGAATTCCTCAGAAGCTCAACTGGGAACATTCTAAACAACGTCTAGCTGGGTCACGTGAGGAAATGTGAGGTCAAATGAGGTCATGTCCTACGCGTGGAATGTGATGCATGATTATTATCTAGAATATCATCGATACGATAATGCAGCTTCAATAATTATATATACCATTCTTGGCTGACAAATGTACTAGTTCCATTCCTATATGAGTGATTGATTCCACAAATTAGTAGTTGTCCAGTACCGCCATGGTCCACTGACATGACCTATGGTAGCCCAGATACTCTAAACATATCATGTGCAACCGCAGCGCAAAGGAATTCAATATCATCACCGAACATCCATGGATGACATAGTCGTTGACATCAGCTACTATCTCCGATTCTTTGCAAATATCTCCAAAGACAAGGAACTCACAGATGTGATTTTTCGTTAAATTCAGATATGAACCCTGCTCGACGTTTAACAAATTCATATTTGGTGGATATTTTGCAAGTTGCTGACGTACAAAATCAAGCGTGCCGGACGAAATGGTGTGTGGAAAATGACGGTGAGGTATGCTAAGCATATCCAAGCACCACCTGTAAAACTAACGCCTGTGTGTGCCTATAGCACATTTGTGCTATATTCCCCACTGCAAATTAGTTATGCCAATGACGCCGAAACACACGAAAACAATGGTACAGAGCATGATAGCTGGCCTCATTTGATCCAGGGCGAACTGAAGTAGGATCATGAAATTCCAACACAAAAATGTTTTCTACAGCCCTCAGTCACCCTGCATAATTATTGTTCCAAGCTTTCATAGCTAAGATTATATTTGGAGCGCCTTTCGCCTTTTATCTCATACGTATCCGTCTTGAACATATTGTGAACATCTCTTAGACTGATGCTGGATTTAGTTTGCGTACTGTAACACTTCCCAGAAGCCATTTGTGGCTCCGGAAGTTTGTCGTCTTGGCACTTCCGCCTGCCTGGTAATTCTGTCCGTGCTTTCTTGCTCTTTCATGCAGCTACTGACCCGCTACGAAACTGAACGGAAGATTCCAACTCACACAGAATGATTCACGTTGCGTTGTATCGCAAATTCCGAAGTGTATAACAGTGTGGCACGTGTCCGCGAATTTTATTTGATACCGGGTGATTCACCGAGGAATACAACATCATACTGCTGCATGCGCAGTCGTAGCATCATAGAATACCATTGGGCGTCCATAAACCCTCAATTGTCTCTTGGCATTGTGAGCACAAACACAGACGTCCCAACTGTGGTCATTTGTATTGCTCGTCCGTTCATTCCCGAAACTTCCGGATGGACACAATTTGTAATTTGTAGTGTGTGTATAGTCCCCTTTCGCCTCCTCCATATTATGTTTTACTTTGTCTTTCACTCATTCGCTAATTTACTCGAAAGCTTATTAGTTGGCATCTACTGCCGTGTAGAAGACAACATTTTTAGAGCGGAATGATGATGAATAAATTATTTTGTTTCAGTTAAGCGCTTGTGAATCAGTTGACATTCTGCTCTTGTGTAGACAAAACAATTAGAGCGCAATTGCAATGAATAAACCTTTATGCTTCGGAAAGCACAAGACCGTCAACCTAATAGTGGCGTTGAGAGCCGCTCGTGTCACCAGCGACGAACTCTGGGAACGAATTCGAGCTGTTTGAAACCAGCGACTCCTACGTATTGCAAGCGCCTGACGGACTGCGTTTCCAGATGCATTTGGGCGACTACAAGGGCGTAAACGAGAATCAATTATCTACATAATCACGCCAAAGTGTCATGTGTTTCCTCGTGGAAAATGTTACTATGGTATCTCATGAAGTTTTCGAGACACAAGACGGTTTGATGCCGCTCCCGAGTATATGGCACCCAAGAGACGCCAAAATTCCTCGAAAGCCTGAAAAGAGCACATGAAGGTCCGAGGTTTGCTGCGTGTCATCTATTAAGTTTTGTTGTTGTTTTGTGTAATCTTCAAACAAAATGGTGGGGTAAATCCGGACAGTTTTCAAAAATGGTGGTGATGGGGGACGCCTTGGGAAAAGCTTGCCTTAGTCACCGCCTCGGCCATACCAACTTTGAAAACAAGATTCTCGACCCTTGCCTCCGGGAGGGCTCGAATGCACCCACCCCGATTTTTTTTTCAGCCAGGAGAGCCACTGAGAGAAAAAGGCGCCCATTTGGGAAGGCTGGTGTGCACCCCTGAAATTATTCAGCCAAAGGAACCAGTCGGAAGGCAAAGGCGTCCCTCCAGATACTTCCGCAGCGGCACACCCCCATGACAATTTCTGGGTCCGCCCTGTCTAGTGCTTTCTGCACGCTCGTTCCAATATTTATACGGAAGTGATCCCTTCAAGCAACAATCGTTTCTTTGTTTTTCCATTTGCCCTGCCCAGCATTTCTTACTACAGGACTCTCTTCACGATCCCCGCTTGTGTCTTGCACTGTGTTCTTCGCCACTACTCACAACACTTCACTGTTTTTCAACACACCACAGAATAAGCACCACGCGTACAACTCATTACACGGAGCATGAACACTGCAACACCACCGACACGAATGCCTTTCTCTGCCGACGGGGCGGGGGCGGGGAGGCTACGTGCTCTCCCGACCACTGGGCGGTGGAGTAGGGGTTCATTCAGCACACCGGATCACCGTTACACGTTAAAACACACGGTCCGGTGCTCTCCTCACACGGGCCATTACAGACATCAACGCGCGCATCATGCCAACGATGCACGACATACAGGTCACACCGTCACACCGGTTGCGATGTGACGGTGTGACCACAGAAACAGACAGGTTCTCCGTGAAGCAAACCAGGCCGGTCATCCGGGACACAGACCGGGCCGAACCTCCAGAGTATGGACCAGGTCGGACCTCCAGACTTTTGACCAGGCCGGACCTCCAGACTATTGACCGGCCCGACCTTCACGCCGGACCTCCGGACTATGAACCGGGCCGGACCTCCAGACTATGGACCGGGCCGAACCTCCAAACAATGGACCGGCCCGGAACTCCAGGCCATGGACCAGGCCTGACCTCCAGACTGTGGACCGGGTCGGGCCTCCGGGTCATGGACGAGGCCGGACTTATATTGCATCTTGCATCGCCATACTATTTCCTATTAAATGCAAAGACTCATGTAGAATGCAGCCATGTTGGAAGCAATTTAATTTGGCTACAGGGATACATTTCATTGGTGCTGAATTTCTTGCCTAAGATATCTATCTTCATTTACACGCGTCCTGGTGGGGTAAGGAAAAGGATGCCACCACTTCTTTTCGCGGTAACCTGCGAACATTCAATGATGTAGCTGTGCATAAAGTTGTCTTACGACGAAGATAGCGTGATAGGCAGTGTCTTAGTCTGAAAATCAACCTGCAATGTTACCCTCGACAGCTCGCCAAGCTGACTATTGGCAGCGCGGCCGACCGGAACATCCATTGGGGCGGGGTGGGAAGTGCGGACTGCCCACCGGGATTGAGATGGTCGATGTCAGCTCATACCAGCCTAACAATCACATCAGCTATCTGTTAGTATCTAATGCCTCACTTTCGTTTACCATGTACCATGTAGGCTATGCTTACCAGATGCTGAGGGAAAGTGAATGCAACAAAGAGTACTTTGTTTTGGTAAGCTGACCTCACTTGAGCCAACTGGCAATCTCAGTTGTCAGTCGATAATCTCCTTTTTAATTTTTAACGTGAATGTTCAAAATATCGAGTGAAGAAGGCAACATATCACCGTTTGTATCCAGCTGTTTACTCTATGAACTTCGTTTGATCTTGGTTGGACCGACCTAAGTCAACTATGGCATATCTCGTCTAGGGTGGTTAGTTGGTTGGTTGGTTGGTTATTTGGGTTTAGGGGCGCATCGACTGCGTTGGTCATATGGCGCCCATAGCAATGCTAGATGGCCAGCTTAATATGATTGGTGCCAACAGTAATACACGAACCTTAACAATAAAGGCGGATCATTCCAAGCTTCTAGTGTTGCATGTCAGTGCGGTGTGTAAATCGCTCTGAAGTTGACATCCGAGAGAAAGTAAAACAGTTGTCCTGAAGCTACGGCGCGCTAGTCGTCACCCAGGAGATCGCGGAGTGACGGCGAATGCATGACTGCAAAAAGACGTCTTCTATCGTTGGCGAGCAGGGGACAGGAAATCAGAACGTGACGTACTGACAGTGGTGCGTGACACCGAGGACAGTTTGGCCTGTCCTCCCCACACAGCAGATAGTAGTGTGTTGGGTGGGTGTGCCCAAGCCGAAGGCGGTAGAGCACGACCTCGTCCCGCCGTGCCCTACGGTAGGACGAGGGCCACTCTCCAAGGCATGGTTTGATCGTTCGTAGCTTATTGTCCTGCAGTGTGTCCTAACAAGACTGCCATTTTCTTTTTATAACAAGGGTCGCGATAGAACGATCATACTCCCTCGCGGGGAGCGGCATAAATCGCAGGCATGTTGCTTTGGCTGCACGTTTCGCAGCACCATGCGCTGCCTCGTTCCCAACGATGCCGACGTGGCTCGGGATCCAACAGAGGACAACAGTCTTCCCAGCTTGAGACAGTGATCTGAGCCGCCGTAAAACATCCTGTACAATGGTGTCAGGTGGGTTAAATTGTTTTAGCACCAAAAGACTGCTGAAGGAATCGGTAAAAATGGCATGCAATGCATCACGCCCCACTTCAATAAAACTGAGGGCTTTCGTGATCGCCACCAGCTCTGACGTGTAGACAGTTGCGTGTGGTGGTAGGGAAAAATATATGGACAGAGCCCCAGTGACAAATGCACTGCCTACACCAGCATCAGTATTGGACCCATCTGTGCAAATCGGGACGTGTCCCTCGAACGAGGCTATGTGTTCTAGGGCACGTGACAGGCGGTCTTGTGGCGTAGCATGCTCCTTCCGAACCGAAGAGAGTGACATATATATTACTGGAGGTGTCACTTGCCATGGAAGCATTTATGTACGATTGGATTGCATAATTCCCTTCAGTCGAATCCCACTGTCCTCAAAGAGCCTGCGTATCCTAACGCAGAAGGAGGTGACATGCATGGTACGTCCTTGACATAATGATGCGATTAGACGATGAGAGAAAACATGTGCATATGCGGGATGGCCGGGGATTTGACGCAGCCTACAGGCATGGCGCATTCCGAGCATTTCGCGGTGAAGTCGGAGTGGTGGCTCGTGGGTTTCAGCCAGAAGGCTGACAGAAGGCGAAGTTCGGAAAGCGCCGGTCACAATGCGAAGCGCCGAGTGATGCACAGTGTCCAGTGGGCATTTGCTTGTTGAGCATTCGCTGTCATGTATAAAACAGGCGTAGTCCAGTTGTGAACGGATGAGGGAGCGATGCAACATAAAAATGGTTTTCCTGTCTCCTCCCTAAGATGTATGTGCGACCATCTTTAGTAGGTTTAGGGATGCAAAACACCTTTCACGAAGTGTCTTGAAGTGTTCCTTGTAATTAAGACGAGTGTCAAAAATTACTCCCAAGAATCGAGCTACTCGCCCAAAGGGGACTATCTCACAATACAGCTGGAGAACAGGGTCCGGGCAGTTCCGGCGGCGTCGACGAAAGTGCAAACTGATGGTTTTCGCAGTCGATAATCGAAACCCGTTCTCGGAACTCCACCTTTCCAAGTGGGATACCGCTAACTGCAGTTGCCGTGCAATCACGGGTGCACTGGATGTACAGCACAAATCGCAACATCGTCTACAAAGAGTGATCTGCCAATGCTTCGTGGAAGGGAATCGCAGATGTCGTTTATCATGATGGCGAACGGCGCCACGCCTAGCACACTTCCTTGTGGCACTCCGTTCTTCTGTGTGTATTTGTCTGACAAGTAGTTTCCGATGCGTATACGAAAAAAGCGTTTGGACAAAAGTTCTCAAGGAAGTGCGCCAATGAACCTCCAAATCCATATCTGAAGACCTTCTTCAGAATACCGTGGTGCCAAGTTGTGTCATATGCTCCCTGAACATCGAAAAAGCATTGCACCGACATGGCGATTCTGGTGGAAAGCTGCTCGTACCACAGTGTTAAAAGATGGTCGATGGTGCTGCGGTTTTTCCTAAAACCACACTGTGCATTAGTTAAAAGGTCATACCGTTCCAGAACCCAGGTAAAACGCACATTTACCATCTTCTCCACCAGTTTACAAAGTGATAATGTCAGTGATATGGGTCGGTGGCTCGCCGGATCTGAAGCATCCTTGCCGGGTTTCAAATTTGGTATCATAGAAGCATCGCGCCAGGTGGATGGGAAATCGCCTTTCTCCCAAAGTGTATTTATCGTCTCTAACAGGGTATCAAGTGCACGTGCTGGGAGATGCTTGAGCATGTCGTCGTGTACAAGGTCGGGACCCTCGGATACGTTTCGAAGGGCTCCAACAGCGGAGTTAAGCTCAGTCATGGTGAATGGCTCGTTATAATAGAGCTGCTCAGAGGTGGAGAAGTTCAATGGGTGCTTCTCATTCGGCTTTCCGACGTATGAATAAGTCGTCATCACTGTTACAGCGGCACTGGTTAGATATCGCACGGGCCATCTCGTTCACCACATCAATCGGGTGCGTGACGTCTCGGCCACCTTTGTAGTGCTGGCAAAGTGGTGGAGTTGTATTGTCCTGCGATGCGCTTTATCCTCGACCAGATTTGTGATGTGGGTGTGGAGCGATTTGGTTTGGTCACATAGGGCCCTCCACGAAGTACGCTTAGCCTCCCGGATGGTACGCCGTGCGATGGCCCGAGCTTGTCGAAAGGCGGTGAGGTTGGCCGTATTGCTATTTCGGTTGAAGGTTTTTAAGGCTCGTCGTCTTTCCCGGATAGCTTGACGACACTCCTCTGTCTACAATGGGACAGGAGCGCGACAAGGAGTACCAGGGGTACGGGGGATGAAGTCAGTGGCGGTCTGCGCGAGTACGTTGGTAAGTATCTCCACTGACATAGGTGTCACACCAGGCCGCGCGGAAAAATCTCCTCTCGTCGTGCCTCATATGCTGTCCAGTCCACCTTCTTGAAATTCCATCGGCGTGGTCGAGTTCCAAGTACTGCGCCGTCCTGGTATCCAACCACACTGGAAAATGGTCACTGCTGAAAGGGTCATCAGCCACAGACCAGGTAAAACGTTGTGCAAGTTGTGGACTGCACAGGCTAAGGTCGAAAGCAGACGTATGGCCAGAGGGCATGGTAAAGTGCGTCGGCGTGCCGGTATTTAAAATGCACAGGTACTGATCATGCATGAAAGACTCAAACAGCCGACCTCATGCATTGATGTCCTCGCATCCCCATGCTGTATGGTGAGAGTTAAAATCGCCTAGTATTAAAACCCGCTAGGGCAGCCCTGACATCAAGCGTCGCAACTCAGTGAATGGGAACCCAGCACCAGGCGGCAAGTACAGAGAACAAATGGATATGAGGCGATGGTTAAAATGCACTCTTACTGCAACAGCCTGCAGCATGGAGTGGAGCACCAATCTCTGCGCGGCCAAGCTATGGTGGACGGCCAGCAGCACACCGCCATGCGCAGGTGTCAGAGTGCGTATCCCCACGAAAGGCTAAATAGCATTTTATGCTGAAACAGTAGCCCGGCGTCACCTTGGTCTCCTGGAGACAGATGGCCGCCGGGCAGTGGTGGTTTAAGAGTGTCTGGAGCTCTTCGATGCTGGTTCTCAGCCCCCTGCAATTCCATTGTAAAATTGACCGAGGCTGATCCATTTAAAATGCGTTAAGAATTGGGTGGAGAATATCACAGACATAATCACAGATCGACACTCTTGCCATCTCTGTGGTCCGTGGTAAAACTAGGCGCATGGGTTGATCAGGTAAAGCTGGGTAGAATCTTAAGTCAGGTTCCGTTCTTTCCCTTGTATAAGAGCCGTCCAATGAAAATCATTGTCAGTAAAACGCAACGTCAATACGCTATGAGGGAGATGAGGATGTCCGGTCTACCGATGATGTCGGACGAGATCTGGAACTTCCTCCGCCCGGCGGTGATGGTGTGCACGGGGGTGGCCGCTTGCGTCCGCCCGCAGGGGAAGTCCAGTGCGCCGCTTTCTCACCACTGCGTGGTGGCATAGGAGGCGGGCCCATCACCCTGGAAGTATCTTCCGTGGTCGCAGGGTTGGTGCGTGAAGCTGGTGATGGTGGAGGTGTCGCTCCAGGTGACGGTCCTCCCACCCGTACGCTGGGCGAGGAGTCCCTGGACGCAGTCCGAGCTGCACGGCCGGGCGGGGCGCCATATCGGGAGCCCTCGGGTGGGCCTTGACCGTGAGATCCGGCCAAGCCGCAGAGGGTGCGACCGCCGAAACTCGTCTAGAAACCACGTCGGTCTCTCTCGAAATATTCGGTGGGGGCGGGAGAGTGGGAGTGGGTATGGACTGGGCAGGGACGCGATCGGTGGTTGTGGACGGTGAGGTTTGTACGCTAAGTTTGGGTTCTTTTCCGGGTCTCTTCGTCCGCTGGGCAACACTCCATTCTTCCGGAGCTCGCTCAGCGGCCGACATCAGAACAGTAATTTCGGGGTCAGGTGTCGGCGACGCATCGCGCTTTGCACCCTCGGAGCGAGGTTCGGGCTGAATTTTCCTTGTTGACGGGGCGACAAGTACACCGAAGGAACGAAGAATTTCACTCAGTGATTCAATGAGTTCATTTGCTTTTGCTGCTTGCACGCGTTGTGGAGCCGATGTGGTATTTTTAGCTTTTGCTGCGTATGACGTTCTGGGGTGGTTCGATCGTAAAGATCATACAAACTGGTTAGTGTTGCTAGGCGTCATGAGCGGACATAATACCGGTGGCTCCGCTCTGATGGTGGGTTTGTGAAGGTACACCACAAGAGTGGGCTTGCTATGATTAATGCTATATTATAGTTCCTACAGGAGGTGCAAGTAATTTCCAGTGGTCAAATTTGAACAACATTGAAACAAGCTCTCTTATGATGTGTAGTTCGTTTTATTATCAAATCATTTCACCCTGTCACTTGAAATTGGAGCATTTGGCCACTCAACATCTTGTAATAAAAACGCGTCATACATCTTCTGTGTGATATGCTGACAATTTTCAATGTTCTTAACTAAACGCAAATCGAACGTGCTACATTTTTATATCATCTTGAATAACTTCCATGAAGGTTTAACCCTGTCACTTTTGCAATCAATTCCAGAATTTGTCCCATATTATCACATTGTATTTTTTAAATTGTATATCAGATGTTCTACATTTCCGACTTAATTTCCAATGGTCTCAAATAAACCGGCATCAAATCAGCAGCCTTCTGATGCTATACTCGACTACGTGTATATATCTCTAACACCGTCATTTTTGCACTCATTTCCACGATTGGCGTCTGTAATTATCACATTGTACACCATTAAATTGTATATCAGATGTATTACATTAACGAATTAATTTCCAATGGTCTCAAGTAAACCGACATAAAATCAGCTGCCTTCTGATGTGATACTCGACTACTTTTATGCATATATAACCCTGTCATTTTTGCACTCAATCGCAGGATTTCTGTCTCGAATTATCACATTGTATTCCTTTTAATTGTATATCAGATGTTTTACATTAGCGAATTAAATTCCAATGGTCTCAAACAAATCGGCAAAAAATCAGCTGCCTTCTGACGCCATACTCCACTACTTTTATACAGATCTAACCCTGCCATTTTTTACCTTTTGACGTGAGGCTTTCCGGCATTATTCAGGTTCATACTTCAACAATACTAAGCAACATCGGCTCTGGCACGCCAAAATGGTGTAGGAGAAATTCACGGTTGTAGATGTATTATATTCATTCAACGCCCATAAGCATAATGTTCTTAAACAATATCGAGAAAATATTTCGGCCTCAACTCCAATGGTGGCGGAACTCATGCCAGGCACATTGCCTATCGTTTCAAATCTGGAAATCTACCTGTAACTTTGGCGTTGGAGCCCATTAACATTCAGGGTATGCTTCCGCACCCCGCCATATTGTGAATGGCGGGCGGTCAGGGACAGAGTATATTAAAGAACGGGTACACCCAAGTTTAGTAGATGCTCAGATTTAGCATTTCTGTGCCTTGGTGACGTCATATGCTAGACTAGATGCACACCAACCCCACTACCATGTTGGTGTGTTCAAAATCTATTCAAGCCATTACGCTCTCCATGGGGTTTGAACTGAGTTCACCAAAAATTGGCAAATCTACACTAACCTAACCTAGCCTAGCTTAGCCTAACCTAGCCTAACCTAAACTAAACTAAACTAACAGGCAAATTCACCTCATAGCGTCGCCAATATACCAGAGTTCATTTATAACATTGTAGATTCCCATATTCATTCATGTCACTGGCAGCATAAAATCAGGATTTATCTGCGTTGTTGCCTGTGTAGGCCTTAGTATTATCATTGTGCACGCTAGCTTGATTAGTGTTAATACATCCGGGCAAACGAATGTCAAATACGTTCGTGCTAATATCGCCAGTCCAGTGCGCGTGATAATTATCTCATCGACGTCGTCTAACGACAGCAGGGAAAACACAGGCGCTTTGAGCGGTTTAGCTGCTGACCTCAATCCGAAGAAGATGAAAGGTGGATTCCGCCCCCCCCCCCCCTCCTTCCTCCAGGATTAGGATCCGGATCAGTACGTCAGGAGTTGTCGTGCTTTGGCGTTAGAAGAAGTGCTTCCGCATCCCTTAAATATTTCTTCTCGAGTCAGTTTTATACCGTGTCATGGTAAGATTTTGGGTATCGGTCAGAAGTAAGCCAGGCTTGCGATATAAAAAATATGCCCACCATTATTGCATTCATTATTGCATTCATAATAGCATTCTCATTGCGAACTTGCCAAAGCGTTCCACAGGAGTTCGTTCGAGTCTGCCGAATTTGTATAGTTAATTCATCACCTATCACATTTCATAATGACCGTCAATCGACCGTTGATATAATGCATATGTAGTATATATATTATATATTTTTTTTTTTTTATATATATATATATATATATATATATATATATATATATATATATATATATATATATATATATATATATATATATATCTATAGATGCACACATAATTCCAAAGGAGTATTCGGCAACGATAAACAAAACAACAGCTAATCGTTGCAGGTGTATATACGATTAGAATACAGTGCGGACGACACCACGATAAGTGATGCACACTGGGCAGAGTGATGTTACGACGGTATGTTGAGGCGGTACGCGGATGACACGTACTCGCCTGCTGGCCTGTCACAGCACAACCGCACCACCGCCGGACGGCCCGACTCCACCCCGAACCTCCACCGGCACCGGCGGCCGGGTCAGCCCGCTGTCACGGCGGCAGCTGCAGGGAAAGCGGTCCGGTGGCCTGGTTGACACTTTACCGAGCATCCGTCGCGCAGCGGCAAGGCAGCTGGCCGCGCCGGCGTGCCGCTCGCCTGACTAGAAACGGCCCGCACGCGCACGTGTGCACCCGCCGGTGTCCATGGGTGCGGCACGCTCACCGCCCGAGCAGGCGACGCACGCGCCCTCGGCGAAATCACACCGGCTCGCTCTCTCCGGCGCGGAGCCGGAGCCGGCGGAACGCACCCATACGCCGGTACATGGCGAGTCACCCTGGCTGACGGTCCCACGTGGCCGTCGGTCGCCACACGCCTCGACAAAAACACAAATAATTAAAGAATGCATAGATGGGCAGCACACTGCAGAACACCGCAGGGGGACAATCCACCCCAACTGGAAACCGGTTCCACCCGCCACCATCAATATACAAAACTGAGGTCGCACGCGATCAATTGGCTAACAAAATACGTGCCACATCACACGCAGCAAACCGAGCGATACCAGCCCCGCGACCAGCCACCACAGTCGGCGGCCGCCGCCGTACGGACGCAGCAGTGGTGGGTACGTAATAAACACAGCAGTGCTCCTGTGTCGCTGGAGTGGCGCAGTCCAGTCTACCCCCGCTTCGGTCGCTGTCGCACCACGCGCCAACGCCGGCCCCATCACCTCCCGCGGGCGTCCACTCTGCCCGAACGTCCGGCCACGGTGCGGTGGACTCCGGTTGTCCAGAGCACCGGCAAACGGCCGGTCACATCTGCTATACGCCTACAGCCGGGCCGCCGACTGCCTGCACATCACGCAGTCACCAGCTCACAGCTGGAGCGGCGCCCGCGGCCGGCGCGGCCGACCAGCTATTGACCGGGTCGGGTCAACTGCCGTTGGAGACGACGTCGCTGGCGGCGACAAGACTGACGCGGGAGACGTGTTTGGGCTGGTCGGCGGTGAGCAGTGCGGCGGACGGGGCCGACTCGGCCCGGCTCTTGGCGTCGACGGCCGCCGAGCGACGGCACACCAGCTGCACCATACAGCCGAGCAGCGAGTTCACGATGCCTGCCGCCGAGGAGGGGACGTCACGGCACATCAGCTACATGGTGCAGAATATATCGCACTGGGTACATTCCAGCGGTGACGCAACACGCAAACACGGCATCAGAACACACGACCGAAAACGCTCCTGAAGCGCCAACTTAGGTCAGCTGAACTCTATCTGAAACACGTAGAAGGAATACGTATCTGAAACACGTGGAATTCGTATAATTCCACTTAAAAAACAGTTGTCATACTAATCAACAGCAATCGGACAGAGTGCGTGTCTGCTTTGACATTCCGTTCGGACTTTCAAGATACTACCGACGCCAATGACGACTGTAAATAGCAGCAAAAACAACGCAAGTTTAACTGTCATTAGATATGCAATCTGGGTACTCGATTATCGCATAGCCAGTGTTTTTACTGGCATCAGACAACATGCACAAACACATCGGACCGTGAAATGCTTTCAAAAGTGGTTCATTAGCAATCTGTACTTGAGAGTGAAGAGCTTGAAACAAACATCGCCAAGACTCTCACAAGCCAACGGTTCATTAGTTACGTGTACTTGAGAGTGGAGAGGTTGAAACAAACATCGCCAACGCAATCGGACCACGAAATGCTTTCGCAGCTGAGTGGTTCATTAGCAATTTGTGCTTGAGAGTGGAGAGATTGAAACAAACATCGCCAACGCCCTCATAACTACACCATAAACGAACTCATCCGCCATTGTATAAACGCCCATACGACTAGCACTGCATGGATCAATCAGATGTTTTTTCTTCTTCAAGCTGTATCACCGTGCACGCCAGCTTCTTTTACGGGGTTTGCACGACTGAAAGGTTAGGTACGTCCAGCAGGGAACCCAGGGCATGGTGTCTGACGAATCAATGTGTCAATCGCGTCCGTAAACATATCGCTGGCGGTGTAAAAACTAACGGGCCAACCTGTGGTCAGCTCACGGAATTCCATTCCATACTTCCATTCTTGACAATTTAGAAAAGCATGGGATACTTCAGAAGACGCAATGTGTTAAATATAATACATCTTTTTTTGTCGAACTGACTGGGAAAAGGGTTTCTTGACGTTGCCAGGTCTCGAAAAACAGCAAGAAGTATTAATCCTCACGGCGTCGGCCGGAAAATCCTCCTTACCGAGCCAGTTGGGGGTGGGTGGGGGTGCTCTTCAAATCCCTCCACCCTGGCTTCAGAACTACGCATATGTTTACGTTTATGTACATGTATATGTGTGTATATATGTATATATAAATATATATATATATATTATTGTACTTTAATACTCGCACGTCCGGCGGTCCGCGCCAACTTCGCATGTCCGGGGGGGGGCAGATGTCTGCCCCCCCCTAAGATCTCGAGAACTATGCTAGGTAGCGACAAACGGAATACGGCTTTGGATAGCTGGTGACAAGCTCTATCGAAAGTATTTCGGTCATTTTCTCGCTCGGGTCAATATTTAGGTCACTGGGTCATCATATGTCAAATTCGACCAGATCGGGTGGGACCCTCAGATATTGGCACAATCTCAGGACCTGTAACAGATAGAAACAAACTGCAAATACTATTCGACAGCCCTTGAAATGTGTTATCGACATACGCTGCGTAATTTAAGGTCAGGTCAACAGATGGGTCACCGAAACAATGACCGCAGGTCAAGGTCATGGGATAGAGTAGGGAGGTCATGTAATATATCAATCGACACGTCTTGGCAATACAAGCACAATGACCGTAATTTCAGCCTTCTAGCTCAATGCATTGCGATATAATGCGCAGAAATGTGCTAGTGATTTCAGGTGACCTCAGCTGACCTTGGTGGGGCCACTGAGCAAAAATGTCAGCCGTAACATTGCGAATAGCTTCCAACTACACGCCATAACGGTTGGAGGTCATTCCGAGAGCAAATATGTAACCAGGAAACATTTGTATATTTTTCCATAGGCCTATAATGGGTAAGCCATGGCCACGACCTGACCTTAGGTCAACGCTACGAAAAAACCGTGATATACATATTATAGACCCTGATAAGGTCATGACGTGATATAAGTTTGAAATCAATCGCCCAATTATTGTGGGAGTGATGCCACCTAGAACTCGGAGGGACGTTAGGTCACTTCGCCTGACCTGGTGACCTGACTTGAGATGACCCAGGGTCAAACATTTATGAGGATATGCGGAAAAGACCAATGAGCAGCCATGCGAGGTTTGGCCTTGCTAACCCGATTAGTATGGCGGCAAAGTAGGAAAACCCGCAGGGGGGGGGGCAAATATCTGCCCCCCCGGACGTGCGCGGGTTAAGGTGTTCACTGCACAGTTTGCACAAATTTAAACTCCATGAAGCACACAGAAGGGCTAGGTTTGGTTAGATTAGTTTATGTTTCTTTTAATTTGGAAAACATTTTCAAAAACTTTTCCTTCAAATTATTTCCCCAAAATTCGACTTTTTTCTTCAGAAACGGATTAGGCTAGGTTATGAAATGACCTGGTCACATATGAAAAGAAATGAGTAGTTACATCATGTTCACCACATTCACAAACATTGCATTGGAATAAGAAATTCTGAGAATTCAAAAAATTTACTTAAAGTACAAGTTTATCAAAGAAAGATTTCTGAGCAAAAACAGTGCTAATTGACCCGATGATTTGGAGATAAAAACATGATCTAGGGAGAACAAACCTATCCTGTATCCTAGCTTGGTCTAATAATGAATTAAATAGCGTTACCCCATAATGCCTGCATACCAATTATTGAGCTATTTAAGAAAACTTAACCAACTACCAGGCTCATTTAATGTCACATCTCTATATCTGCACCGTTTCCAGACATCGGAATGAATGTTAGCGGTGCAAAACAGGCACAGGCTGCACCTTGTAGGCACCTTGCAAAACACGTGCAATATTCAATTCGGCTGTGTTTAACTCAATATATCATGCACATTTTATAGCATAGGTATCAGTTAATAATCGCCAAGCATATGTAAGAAAAAGAGTTCATTCAGTTCCGGAAGAATCTCGTCATATTGCAAGCCACTGGCTAGGTATATTGAAAACCATTGGCTCGTTCCGGCCAGCTTCGGTGTACTCGTATGACGCCATAGACTGCACAGCAAAACACAGTAGCCAAGCACGCCGTTTCGTTTAGACACGTTTCTCTATGTAGATAGATATATTGAAAATAGTCTGCACCGATTGAATTCAAATTGCGTCGGTGCACTCCTAGCAATGCATTTAATCAAAATCAGGAAAACGTCCAGCAATAGGTTAACAATGTCATCTCAGAGGGTTGACCTGGACCGTTATCTCATAGGTTAGTGAATGGCCTCAGGCAGATGTTGCTATAAAATATGCTTATGTTAAAATCTAGTCTCTGGTGGCCTATGTCAGCAACATCTTGTGCATTAGTCAGTGCATAAAACATTTGTAAAACTTCACGTGTCCTGAAAACTTAGGGACAGCCAGAGTTGCCTACTCTCGAATTACTATGAACTGTGCCATTTAATTCAATATACCTAATATAGATGCCTCCCCTTCAAAAGCTGACCCCTTCCGCCCATGCGGACCATCATTCTCATTTTCATCATATTTTTGTATGGACAATCATGTGATGGTGTACCAGAGGATTGCTCTCTTAACATGTTTGAAACCATCACAAACCCCACACTTCCTTGCCCTGTAACCGCATCTGCCATTTATGTACTTATTTAGTAACGCAAAATGTGTCCAACATGTATGTCTTCAGTATCGATAGTGTTGGCTAGAAACCAGTACATGGTGCAAATACCTGGATAACCCAAGACATGGCCTGTAAATATCTGACTGGCTTTAACAGCTCAACAAACTGCAAACATTGACGACATGCCCTGCTGAATGCTCGTGTGGAGCTGTCCTTGACGAACAATGTGGTTGGCATAATGTATCCAAAAACAATATTATGAAGTCACGAGATTCCAGAACTTTATCATTACGCGAAAAGAAACGGCGAGCGAAAAGTCTGAGGGGGCTTCAGAAGCACCATAAATAATATAGTTGCGGATTATGCACTCAAACTCTAAGACTGAGATATGAAAATCCGATACTGCTCCTGATAGAATAAGACACATACCACACGTCGGTCGCCCACTTGGTATAATATCGCTTGATATTACTAACGAAATCATGGTTGGATAAAAGTGACTAAGGAGAGTTGTTCATGAAATATCAATCACAGACAGGTGCTTTGCAATCATGAGCATTATTATGCTTTAACAACATCTGTGTATAAACGTATTCCAAAATATTGGTCAATAAGCTAAAATAGTTCAAACATAAATTTAACATCATTCCCTTTAATATTTGCGGATTTAAGAAATACGTCGCCAAGTTCCTATTTTACGTCAAGTTCCTTCATTACTGGCTGTGCGTACCTCCCACCCATAATCAGACACACGCAGTTCTTCTTCAGCTGGTCTTCCTTTCGATGAGAACACCACTGACGTTCATCAGCTTTACCAGCTGTTCTCTGCTACAACCACCATAACACTAGACTGTCGCTTTCTCGATTGGTCCTCCACACAACCATCACATAACTGACATCCCCTGGATCTCTTAAGTCCGCTAGACTTCCATACGTACTGTTTTCTGTACTGGCCTTTCCTACGATCACTGCCACACTGTCAGCCTTCTCCGACAGGTCTTCCCAACGACCACGTCACCGACTTTCCGACAGCACCTGCTGCGACGCTTCACTCAGTCCACGACAGAAAATGTCCCGCGCCTCCTCTATCGTTCCTTCATAGCGATTCAGGTCCTCGTCCCTGATCCTGCGCAGCGTCTCCAGCTCCTGTCGCAGACGCTCGGCCTCGTCCTGCGCCAGTGCCAGCTCACGTTGGCTGGCGCCCGCCCCCTGGTCGCTGGGCCGCGCCGTGGTCCGTCGGCTGCGGCCAAGCATCTGTTGCAGCCGGTCAGCCTCGCGGCGCGCGCCGGCCGCCTCCTCTCGCTCGCGCTGTAGCGCCCTGTTCGCCTCATCCAGCTGATGTTCGAACTCGGACAGGCGCGCCTGCAGCTGTCGCACCAAGTCCATCAGCCGGCGCCGCTCGGCCTGCGCCGCCTCCAGCAGGAAGTCCGTCTCGATACACTTGCGGCGAAGTTCCGTCACGTGCTCCGCCGGCGGTGGCGAAGCCGGGGACGGCGAGCGCCGCGGCTCCTGGCGCGCGGCCGCCTCCAACTGCGCCACCCGCTCGTCGCGCGCCGCCAGCTGGGCGCGCAGCAGCGCCACCTGCTGGCCGCTGACATGCGCGAGGGTAGGTCGGCTGTCGCGCGCGGCAGCCGCATGACATCCGTCGGCCAGTGTCGTCTCCAGCTGTCGCACCTGCAGCAGCAGCGCCTCGATCATCTCGTCGTCATTGCGACACTTGTCTGCGAGGCGAGACGTCTGCTCGCGCAGCCGCACTACCTCCTTGCCGACGACAGCGGCGCGCGAGCGCGCTGCGTCCACCTTCAGCTTGAGGGCGCTGTTCTCCTCGGCTTGCTGGCGCGCCTCCTCAGCCGCCTGGCGCGCCGCCGCGCGCTGGTCCTTGCCTAAACTCAGAATATGTGAGCGTACTCTGCAGTCTACAGCCGACAGGCGCAGCTCAGAGCGGGCGGCGCCGGCCGACGGCGACCCCTCCCCGGCCGACTCGACCGCGCCGCTCTGCCGCACACTCATCTCCTGCAGCTGCGCTCTCAGCGTCACAATCTGCTGCGCTCTGCCGCGCCAGCCGGTGCCGCTCGTCAGCAGGCCCTGCAGTGTCGCCGTCCCGCCTACCTCCTGCTGCAACAGACGCTCAGCCTGGCGCACCTCGCGCCGCGCCGCCTGCGCCTGATTGCGCGCCTCCACCAGACGGCGTGTCGTGTCGCGCAGCTGGTCCCGCAACTGAGCGGCCGTCTCCTGCGGCGGCTCTACTGTCGAATCAGCGCCGTCCTGTCGGACCAGCTGCCGCTTCTGCTCTTGTTCCTGCGGCGGAGGAGCAGCAGGCATCGCCTCCAGCCGGCGACGACGTGTCCGCTCAGTCTCCAGCTCGGCGGTCAGGTAACGAACGCGGCGCGACAGCTCCATAATGCGCGCGGCGGCTGCGTCGCTGCAACCGACACCGGCCAAGTCTTGTCGCTCGGCATCGCGACGGAGGCCAACTTCGACCAGCTCGGCTCGCGCCGTCGCCAGTGCCTTAGTCACGGTCGCCTTCTCGACACGCAGAGAGTGCAGCTGACTGTGTAGAAGACCGTTGACGCCGAGCGGATCAAATGCGTCGAAGGGCGAGTCTACGTGGTCATCGGCCAATGGGGAACCGGTGCCGAGGGCGTCAGAATGTTGCTCACCCGCCTCCCATGCGCTCTGATCCGAGTCGCCACAGCTCATCGTCTTCGCAGGTGACCTTTTCACCTTCATCAGTACTACTGAAGCTAAGATTTCCAGCAATCAATTACTTTTGCATGATCGCACCGCCATGCTTCGACCAGCATGCACACATTACTTGGTGATTGTCTGCTTATTGTGTGGAGACGTACACCAAAAAAGAATTGCGCCATTCACATAAATCAACAAAGAACGAAACAGACCTCATTCATGCACTAAGCTCAACAACGGTTGTACATGTACTGCACTGCATATTATGCATATGCATGCACCATTTTCCTATATCCCTACTTCGAGCCCCGTCCCCATGAAAAACCGTACATTTTACAGAACAATATTTGCAATTCGTGCCTTTGCTCAATGAGCACCTCTGCCTTGCGTAACCATCGTTCACGCAATTGGAAAGATAGCGAGATGAAATAACCCCAAAAATATGACTTCCATTAAACTTACTGACCGAAGTTGCGAATAACTGCTGCCTTTTCTCATCTAACGGAAGGAAAATTCGGCAGTAGGTGGCACCCTGTTTTTGGCATAAATAATAAAGATGCCGCCGCAGATGGTGTCCGTTTCTTACCTGACGATTAGGAGATGCGGCCGCAGACGGTGTCCCGTTCTCACCTGACGTGACAAAGATGCCGCCGCAGATGGCACATAGTCTAACTAGAAACTGCATCAGCGGCTCGCGGTCCTCAGATATGACCACCTTCAGTGCCGACATGTCGTATTTGAAGTAGACGCCAGGTACACCGTGCGAGCCAGAGTGGTGGTTGATGACTCGGGACTGAACAGGGCGGAGGGGAGGGGCGGTCAGTGTTCCACACAACATAGTCACGCTCATGTCAGAATGCCTGGCAATCGACGATGCGTGATTAAGCCTTGGCTATATTATATTTAGAGGGAAAAACGTTGGGGAAAACACTCTTATTGCCGGAAAACGGATAATTTGGAATCACGCATGACACGTTAGTATTATAATATATCGTGAACAGCTCTGTCCTCTTGTGAACATAATATATCGTGAAGAGCTCTGTCCTCTTTCCGCGAAAACAAGCGGTGGCATGGCTGACAGTGCGCAATAAAATGCGCCGAACACGTTCCTCACGGATCACAATTCAACCCCGATCGTTTTTTTAAACAGACTTGAAGCATCACGCTGGACACCTAAGGAAAAATAAAAATAAAGGATCTAACACAGCTCTCATGATGTAATCCAGAAAAAGGATCAATATGTCGAAAACATCAAACGGAACGCTATTGTGGAATAACGATGAAAATTTCGAATCAACGTGATTGGAACTTTCCCGTGTTATCCAACACCAACGCTTTGCCAGATGCCACCAACAAGGAAGTTCACCTACAGAAGGAGACACTGTAAAATCATCGACTGATTTGCTCTCTGTTAGTCGTGTTGAAAATCAGCCGGGACGTATGCCACTGACATGCTGCTCCACATAGACAGTGTTGGTGGCACTCACCTGCTCCTTAACAGAGTACTGGTACGTGTGTGTGGTGCCAAGCAGCCCACGCATGTCGGTCGGCACCACCTCGATGAAGTATTGGTACATCTGCATCTCCGAGTCTGTTACTTTCTCGTCGCCCTCGAGCGGGTGGACGATGCCGGCTTGTTGGTCTCCAAACTGGAACCTGCCACCGCAGGTGTGCCCACCGTCAGACGAGCAGTCAACGACACCACCGGCTTTGGCTTCCACATGATCCCATCCTCAGCATCAGAACGTTGGAGCGTCACGGGCCTGATTCACTCACGCTGTAAGGGCTTAGTCGGACCTTCAGAGCATCACGCATGCGACCTACTCCAATTCTGAGGATGTGGTGGTGCTTTTCTGCTCGAGGGTAGGACGACGTGGTGGGTATTTTGCGGCGTTACACTGGGTTGCGCCACTTTGGGTTATTGTGCGCCACATTGCGAGTACAGCCATACACTGAAAGCGTCACATCGGTCACAGACATGACTCAGAGAATGAGAGCTTCACGCCAGCCCCGCCTTTCGCCGGGGTCTGGGCTGCACCCACCTGACTATGCGGTGCGAGAAGTTGTAGTTGCCGTCCATGAAGGCTGAAATATGCGCGTGCTGTCCGGTAGGCAGGCCGATGGCCTTGCCAGCTGTTATGTGGAAGTTGCCAGCTACCTTGTTGAGCACGAGCGAGCCGTACACGCGACAGGCATCATGCCGCCGCTCCGGCCGAGGGTCACTGCACATGAGGCGTCTGTCAGAGGCAGTGGTGAGGGTCGCTGCACATGAGGCGTCTGTCAGAGGCAGTGGTGAGGGTCGCTGCACATGGAGGCGTCTGTCAGAGGCAGTGGTGAGGGTCGCTGCACATGGAGGCGTCTATTAGACGCAATGGTGAGAGGGTCGCTGCACATGGAGGCGTCTATTAGACGCAATGGTGAGAGGGTCGCTGCACATGGAGGCGTCTATTAGACGCAATGGTGAGAGGGTCGCTGCACAGTGGGTGGGGGTCTGTCAGGTGGTGGTGAGAGGCTCGCTGCACAGAGGGTGGTGGGGTCTGTTAGGTGCAGTGGTGAGAGGGTCACTACACAGAGGGTGGTGGGGAGTCTGTCAGGTGCAGTGGTGAGAGGCTCGTCGCACAGAGGGTGGTGGGGGGTCTGTCAGGCGCAGTGGTGAGAGGCTCGCTGCACAGAGGGTGGTGGTGGGGGGTCTGTCAGGCGCAGTGGCAAGAGGGTCACTGCATATAATGGGGGATCTGTCAGGCGCAGTGGCAAGATGGTCGCTACAAAGAGGGGGAGTCTGTTAGGCGCAGTGGTGAGGGGGTCGCTACACAGAGGGTGGGGGGTCTGTCAGGCGCAGTGGCAAGAGGGTCGCTTCACAGAGGAGGGGGGGGATCTGTCAAGTGCAGTGGCAAGAGGGTCGCTGCACAGATGGAAAGTCTGTTAGGCACAGTCGTGAGAGTGTCGCTGCACAGAGGGTGGGGGGTCTGTGAGGCGCAGTGGCAAGAGGGTCGCTGCACAGAGGGGGGGTCTGTCAAGTGCAGTGGCAAGAGGGTCGCTGCACAGATGGAGAGTCTGTTAGGCACAGTCGTGAGAGGGTCGCTGCACAGAGGGTGGGGGTCTGTCAGGTGCAGTGGCAAGAGGGTCGCTGCACAGGTGGAGAGTCTGTTAGGCACAGTCGTGAGAGGGTCGCTGCACAGAGGGTGGGGGTCTGTCAGGCGCAGTGGCTGGATGCGATTATTACTATTCAGAATGAGTTAATGAAACGTAATGGTGAGAGTCGCTAGATATGAGTTTCATCAGATGCAATCATGGTACGTTACCACTCGCCGCCCAATGGGAACATCACTTTGGTAAAAATGGCGAAAGTTGAATCCAGAATAAATCGCATCTCACTTCCAATGTACTCAAATTTAGCACACATTGTGCTCTACGCAGAACGAAGTCACGTTCTAAAGCTGGTGAAATTTTGCGCAACATTTCACATGAGATGGATACAGTGATTTAAACAGGATAAACTCTTCAGTATGTAGTCCGTCATGGAAATGAGCATGTCGAATCTGCTATTCCGGTGGGAATGCAATTTTGGTACATCGTGATACATCCCTGGCATATGTCTCAGTGAGCTAAGTACATGTACGCAACTTGACGAATAACTCGGTGACTAAAAAACTGAACGGAACGATAAAATATTGACGGGTATTGGAAGATACAGCTCGCAGCCCTCATCTATAGGTCAAATAGCCCTCGAAATCTATCGAAATACGTAGCTTGCGCAGGCCAGGAAGATGCCAGCAATGAGAACAAGTCACAATGAGAGCTTGGGCCCAACAACAAGTCACAATGAGATGACATGTACTTGAGACACTGCATTTGAAATGCTAGAATGCACTGACACCACACCTACTTATTACAATCAAGTCTTCAAACCGCGTTGCCAGATTCCACTCGAAGCCATCCATGGTACCGCTGAGTAGATCAATGTGCATGTGCTCGACCAACCTAATTCGTCGACCGGACCCCTGTACTGGCGGTCTACGGCCTGACCACAGTACTGGCGGTCTGCGGCCTGACCTCAGTACTATATGATCAACGAGTTAGTCAAGGTCAAGTGAAGCCACCTCCAAAAAAGTTCAACCAGTCGTCACACTTTAACGGATAGATATTTGAATGAAACTTTCAGCGTTTGCTTATCTTTAGGGATGAAACCAAACGCACCAGAGGATTTTTTATCAATTTTTCCGTTTTTGATTACTTACTAGTTTTGCATATTTGCCCATTAGAGCTAAAATCGAAGATTCTGGCTAAAGTAAGCATTTTTTATGAGGGCAAGGTGACTTCGAACAACGTTTTTCGGTCCGCTCTACCCATTGGAAAAATAAAAATTAAAGAAAATTGAAGTCAAAATTTTGAAAGTTCAAAAAATTGATTTTTCGGTCGGCACACATTTTAGGGCCATGGTCGATTTCGCCTTCCTTTTCTGATTCCAAATAATTTTTGTTTTATCAAATCTCCCCCAAAATGAACTCCCCAGAGCCCAAAACATGATGTAAGTTGTGAAAACCTAGGCCCCACAGTGACGTCACTTTTTGGGGGGATACAAATTTGGGGGTGGTATCGGGCCCTACTCGTCGAGCGCTTTCCGATGACACCTCTTTCGTTTTTGTGCGACGCTTAGTTTGGAGATTAGAGGATGGGGTTGTATGACCCCTCCCGAGACGGGGTGTGATGACATGACCGGAAAGACGGGGAGGGTTAAGGTTCATCTCAGATCCGCGGGATTACGAGGGACGGTGTATATCGACTCACAAACGCCCATGGTTTAATCTGAAGAACTCGAGATGGCAAAGCACATCGGTCCGACATGGGCTGACTATGGTCATATGACATGTGTGATCTCAGCTGACCTACGTCAGCTAAACTAACATGATCATTAGACAGCAGCTAGCTGAACAATGACTCATTTAACCGCAAAATTCAACCGGACGTAGCTTCACCATGGTAGCAGCCAGCCAGACATGGATTGACCTCAGTCACAATCGACCAATGGATTGACCTCAGCTACAGTAGATCAAATATGGACCGCCTCCAGTTACCGTCGGCCAAGTTTGGACTCACTGGGGAGGAAGCTCGCCGAATATGGTCATGTGACCGGTGCGGAGAAGCGTCTCCTTCAGACCGTGGTAGTGCTCGCGCAGAAACGAGCTCATCTGTGAGATAGCCGACGCGTTAGACAGAAAACGCACCACGTGCTCCAACAACACGCGTGGACAATATTCGGAGCCCGCGCCGATGCAGTTTCATAACACGAAATAATCGTGGTCACGTCGGCAAGAGCGGGCGGGGGAAAGGACGAGTGCACGTGATGGTTGGCACGAAACAATTGTCATGGATACAGGCAACTGTAGGTGACATGGGAGCTGGTAAACTAGTATGAGATAGGTGAGACAACGACGACAGGAAAGATATCACATGCAAATAGCATCCAGGCAGCTACGGCAGGGTTCAGGATTAGCATAACAGCCCGATCTTCGAATCATCAGCCTAGATAAACACCACCACACCTTCACCGAACCAACCCAGCAGGCGCGCCTCGGTTCCGCTGCGCCACTAACCCGCTGCGCCATTCTGAAGTGCTGCTCCTGCGCGGTCGTCATCTCCCACCACGTATTCTCCTCCTTCAGCCGACCAAAGCTGAACACGTTCTCGTTGGTCGAGTCCATGATATCGGCGCCAATAGCTGCGGGGAAAACACCGCTCAATTATGCGTAGGTTCAAGGTTGAAAAACGTGCACTGTTCAGCTGCCTTGCATGTTGTGACCTAGCCGACCGAATGACCCTGATTGGTCACGTTGGCCAGCATACCAGTTGGGAGGTAGTGAGCAGGAAGGGATTATCCCGCTACTTTTTCTTTGAGAGCCCGTCCAGTAAATCCAAGATTTTCCAACACTTCAAGTCAAATGGAAACGTCAAGCGGTAAAAAGTCAACAGGGATAAGAATCAAACAGCAAAAAGTCAAACAGTGCAAAAGTCCAATAGAATCCAAACGGCAAATAACAAGAACTCAAAAGGGGTGCAAGCAAGGCCTGTATGATGATGTCAACTGCGCTGGCAAGACAGACAGTCAACCAAGAACACAAATGGTATACAAAGCCGGTGATAAAAGGTAGAAGCGCCAAATCGGCTAAATTCGCAACTGAGCTAGTGATGTTTTGCGCGGATTTGGACGCCACCACGATGTGACTCAGTTAGAACGAGTCGGCTCCACAATACTCTCTCATCGGTATGACACACGTAAACAGCGATCCGTTCAATTCACACCAGTTTTCGGGGGTTAGGGGCGATTCGACTAGAGGTCATGCAGCCACATCAGCTTTCGAAACACACCATTTTAAGTTTTCTATTCAACTTTCTGTCCACTTGAATTTTATCCTTCCGACGTTCATTTGTCTTCTTTTTTTGTTCATTTGACTTCATTCAGATAGGTTTTCATCCTTCCATTTTTTTACGGACATGCTATCAGTTATATCGCAAATAGAGCTAACAAGGCATTCCAGATGAGAAATCCACGGTTGTAAGAAAAAAACCGTTCACTGGAGAAAACATGCAGAAAAGTAAATGAGTTCAAATCCGAGCAAATTTTAAGCACAACAGCTTGTGAGAGGGTAAGCATGACCAACGTTTGTCCATAAAGACCACAGCTAGCCCCTTCGCTAAATATGCAATTCATGGTACAATGGTACATGCACCAAGTGGTATCCTGCTGGCATACCAGACCAGTTAATCAGTGGGTTCAAATTACGACATGCTGGTGAACATAACGAGACAACGGGAGAATATCGGAATCCAATCTCGAAACACCTCGCTTTTTTATTTTCAGCTTTCACCTACATCCTAAATGGACATGGTATATTAGAGGAAGTTTGCATAACTTCCAAATGGTTTCCGGTCCATATAGGATTGTTAGGCATTGCACAAAAACAAGCCTACAATATTATATAGCAATTGTGTGATGACAATCCCTTTACACTTTTAATAGCAAACACTTCATGTCACGCCACACCCCAGAAAATAAACTCCGACCAGGGTTAGAGTTGTGCTTTCTGATCATGGATGTGGAGGGGAAATTATTGTGATAATCGAATATGGAGACGATATATTTCTTCGAACCTGCGACACCGGAATCTAGGCTTGCACTTTTCAGTGAATCTTGAGCACTTTATCACATAACAGTGTATTGCCAAACAGCCTCCAAATGCGAAAAATGAGGATAATTTCATGGAGATTATGTTCTGGATGCAAACGAAAATATACGAACAACCCATTTTCCAACCATGATTTAGACACACTCGAGTTGGTAGTATTGGTGTTCATTGGCATACCTTGACCTGGAAAGGCAGGCTTCAAGTCGCTGCGCGCGCTCACATTTAGCCCCCGGATGAGAGGATCAGGCGTTAGCTCACCCGATGAGGTTTGGAGCGCAAGAGGATTGGTTAGTTGGTTGGTTGGTTATTGGTTTTTACGACACGTCGACCGTTGAGTCATATATCGTCGCCAATCTCTCACGCCGATCGGTCGCGGGCGAACAGTAGCGACAGGTGAGATTCGAACCCACAATCTTTCGATTGTGAGACGAGCATCTAACCCCTAGACCACTCGTCCCCAGGAGCGCAAGAGGGTGGCGGCGACGGAGCATCGGCGACGCTGAAACTCTCGGCACAAACCATGCCGCTAAATTATCATTCCCTGATCGGCGTACGGGATCCAGGTGTAGGACATAAAAAATGCTTAGCATGGACCTAAGTCCTTCAGTCATTCCTACACATATTTATACTACTTTTAAGTGCATAGAACCTGTTCACAGACATACACTTTAGTAGACTGCCCACACTTACCACCGCAGGGCATGCCAACTATAATATCCACATGGATGGGAAGTCTGGCGTCCATCTCCACATCTGGCTCAAACCGGAACTTGAACGATGACATGTAGTACCTGATCTCGGTGACCACCAGACAGAGCATTACGCCGAACGTCAGGATACTTACTGGAAAAAAAAACTGCGCATCACTGTCTGTTGTCGCCGGTTTTAGCGATTCCACACATTGTCAGAAATCTACCCGCACCATTGGCATCAATGCCAGAGCACGTCTAATGTTAGTAACAAAGTTAACATGGCAGAGCACTATATTTAATCTGATACCCATTATATCTATAACAGAATTCGATGTGCATCCCGTCCTTAAAATGTTCAGTCGAAGGCGACTCTGTGTATAAAACGCACCCATACAGGGGCACTCGAGTCCACTTCACCCCCCTCCCCTCCCCCACACTCTTAAAAGTTTATCAGTCAGTCGCACACCTACAGGGAAGTGGCGCGCCCTAAAAATCGTCACACGCCTTTCCTGTCGCTCCCACATCCATGCTCACCAAGACAGCCTTACACTGACTCCGCTGATAAAGACCAGCCCTTCCACTTGGAACAGCAGGCAGGAATGCCTGCTGACGCGACTGGAGATAGACCTCTGACGTCAGCTGACTACCTGCCTCTCTACAGACCACCGAGACACATGGCTAGACACACTGGAGATGGACCGCTGACAACCTGCCTCTCTACATACCACCGTGACACACGACTGGACAACTGGAGATGGACCACTGACGTCAGCTGACTACCTGCCTCTCTACATACCACCGTGACACACGACTGGACAACTGGAGATGGACCACTGACATCAGCTGACTACCTGCCTCTCTACATACCACCGTGACACACGACTGGACAACTGGAGATGGACCGCTGACATCAGCTGACTACCTGCCTCTCTACAGACAACCGTGACACACGACTGGACAACTGGAGATGGACCACTGACATCAGCTGACTACCTGCCTCTCTACATACCACCGTGACACACGACTGGACAACTGGAGATGGACCACTGACGTCAGCTGACTACCTGCCTCTCTACATACCACCGTGACACACGACTGGACAACTGGAGATGGACCACTGACATCAGCTGACTACCTGCCTCTCTACAGACCACCGTGACACACGACTGGACAACTGGAGATGGACCACTGACATCAGCTGACTACCTGCCTCTCTACATACCACCGTGACACACGACTGGACAACTGGAGATGGACCACTGACATCAGCTGACTACCTGCCTCTCTACATACCACCGTGACACACGACTGGACAACTGGAGATGGACCGCTGACGTCAGCTGACTACCTGCCTCTCTACAGACAACTGTGACACACGACTGGACAACTGGAGATGGACCGCTGACATCAGCTGACTACCTGCCTCTCTACATACCACCGTGACACACGACTGGACAACTGGAGATGGACCGCTGACTACCTGCCTCTCTACATACCACCGTGACACAACTGGACAACTGGAGATGGACCACTGACATCAGCTGACTACCTGCCTCTCTACATACCACCGTGACACACGACTGGACAACTGGAGATGGACCGCTGACTACCTGCCTCTCTACATACCACCGTGACACACGACTGGACAACTGGAGATGGACCACTGACATCAGCTGACTACCTGCCTCTCTACAGACCACCGAGACACACGGCTGGACACACTGGAGATGGACCGCCAACTACCTGCCTCTCTACAGACCACCGTACAGACCAATGCTGGGCCCGGGCCGCCACCGGATAATCCCCACAACTGGTTTCCAACTTGCTTGGGGCGTGGTCTCCAATTTGAGCGTCATATTTCGAACAATACAAGTGGAGTCAGTTTTAAACCATATTTTATCCATAAACTGTGACTCAATGGCAATACTTGATGCATGTAAACATCGCTTAAAACATGCCGCAATGGACAGTCTTCATGTTTTCGTTGGATCCGCCGTTGCTTGTGAAATATAGTCTGTAATGATGCGTTGTCTATCAAATTTATTAACAACCTCTCCCATAAGAGCTATGGGGGCTCACATGGTTATACATATTGTTTTGAGATGCTCCTACAAGACCTGAGCGTACATTCAGGTGGGGCCTCAGTAGCTCCTGACAGCGATCGGGGGAGTTGGACTCACTGTAGGCCTCCGATGGACAACTCAGGTTGTGGGACCCTTCCAGAACACCAAGGTGTTCAACAGAAAAACTGACTGTACATGCATGCCCTGGGAATGTGAACAGTTGACGAAACAAAATCCTAACTTCTGCCATATGGTGCCTAATGATATTCTATCGCGATGTCACACAGTTTTCGAATCAACTGATCGCCACATCTGGTTAAAAAACCGTGGTATAATACCTGGTCGAATATAATAAACCTGGTCGAAGTTACGCATTCCAAATTAGCTGGCCATGATCCATGACTCAGTATTGCGCAGTATGTCATCCTTGGAAAACCTGGACGTGGCCCTCCTAAGATGTAACATGTTGCGACCCACATTTAGACTGGCCGATGAAGATTATGAATCCGAAGGCCAAAGTGATGGACTTTCCTTATGCGTTATCTTATATCATCGATGAGAATTTCGCTCCTCTGGAAACGAATATTCCTGCAAAACCTGCGTGGACTTCTGAATCTACTCTGTAGGACGTCCAAGGTACAGAGACACAATGCAACCGCCAGAATTGAGCGTTGTCGTCGTTCAGCCATTCCGTCGTTCCACCTGGTACCCTCGATGCATGGCATAGAAACCAAAATGCATTCAAAGATTGTGTAGGTGGCACTGTCAGTCAAATTCTCTCAATATACATGTCATGGTGTCACGCAGCATAACGAGTTTTAAAGAGAAAATATCACTTGTGAGGCAGCAGGCTCTCTGACTATGTTACACATGCTGACTGGCCGAATCTTCCTCCTGCAGTCAATGACCGTCCGATGCTGATGGGAAGGTGCGCCAATGACCGTCAGATGGTGATGGGAAGGTGCGCCAATGACTATCAGATACTGATGGAAAGGTGCGCCAATAACAGTGAGATGCTGATGGGAAGGTGCGCCAGTGATCGTCAGATGCTGATGGGAAGGTGCGCCAATGATCGTCAGATGCTGATGGGAAGGTGCACCAATAACAGTGGGATGCTGATGGGAAGGTGCGCCAATGACCGTCAGATGCTGATGGGAAGGTGCGCCAATGACTGTCAGATACTGATGGGAAGGTGCGCCAATAACAGTGAGATGCTGATGAGAAGGTGCGCCAATGACCGTCAGATGCTGATGGGAAGGTGCGCCAGTGATCGTCAGATACTGATGGGAAGGTGCGCCAATGACCGTCAGATGCTGATGGGAAGGTGCGCCAATAACAGTGAGATGCTGATGGGAAGGTGCACCAATGACAGTCAGATGCTGATGGGAAGGTGCGCCAGTGATCGTCAGATGCTGATGGGAAGGTGCGCCAGTGATCGTCAGATGCTGATGGGAAGTTGGTTGGTCATTGGTTTTACGACACGTCGACCGTTGAGTCATATAGCGTCGCCAATCTCTCACGCCGATTGGTCGCGGGCGAAGAGTAGCGACAGGTGAGATTCGAACCCACAATCTTTCGATTGTGAGACGAGCATCTAACCCCTAGACCACTCGTCCCCGTGCTGATGGGAAGGTGCACCAATGACAGTCAGATGCTGATGAGAAAGTGCGCCAATGCACAGCAACAGCCGCACTTCACTTCAATCATTAACAAAATCAACGTCATTTTCACGCATTGCGAACACATAGAATCTGGTTGGTTGGTTGGTTATTTGGGCTTAAGGGCGCATCGACTGCGTTGGTCATACAGCGCCCATAAACATAGAATCTAGCCAAATACTACCATATGTACTGCAAAATCACATCACTCTGGAAACAGTGGCAAAGATCTCCCTCCCAGGCACCATATTATTATATTAATTTGCCATCAGTCACTCCCTGTGCCACTTCCAAATCGGTGGAACCCTACCTGGCAAGCGAACCAGACGTAATCCATTGAATCAACATATCACTTACTTGTTCCTCCAGATCTGGTAGTCTCCACATATGTTTCTGAAATCTTTGGGAATGCATCCAGCTGTTTGACAGCTTCGATGACCTTCTTCCTTCGTCTTAGCTCCATCGTATCCTGGTAAATATGCAAGATGTTGATACAGGTCTGAACAACCAGGGTTCATCGGCTAAGTAGTGCAATCATCAATATGGATAAGAAACCATCTCCCATGCCAGAATATTTTTGGTTCACTTGCCATCGAACTACAGGGTATATCTGCATAAACCTATTCCTAACATATTTCACACATGCTCATTACACCGAGGTTTCAAGAAACAACAGCTTACTTGCATCCTAAAGTCTGATTTTCCTTTTAGGCTAGAAGCAGCCAACATTTCAAAAGTTGTGTGATGCAAAAGTTGTTCAAAAGTGGGCAATATCTCAAATGTTGATGGAATAGTGTTGATTGATTGATTATTTGGGCTTAAGGGCGCGCCGACTACTCGGTCATTTGGCGCCCAATGGAATAGTGTCAGATGAATTCAAAACAGCACATACAAAAAGTACTTAATGAATACCAGCACATTTCAGTGCACGTAGTTATGAGAAGGCAGACTAAATGTGCAATGCAATGAGAACAAAAATCATGTCGCTCATTTTGACACCTTTCCTTTGAATAACTTTCAATACAGATTTTCAACCCTAACTGGTATTCTGCTCAATGAGCCGCATGTCTGGCAACTGCCGCATCCACCTGCCTACCCTCCCCCACGAACATGATTTGCATAGTGGGATACTGTCCTCATCAGGAGGGTGAGTGTTTTTCCCTCCGCAGCCAATGAGTTGCAGATTTGGCGCCATACCTCGTGTCCCCAGGGCTTCAGTCCGGGGGTGGGAGTTGCAGACTTGGCGCCATACCTCGTGTCCCCGGGGCTTAGTCTGGGGGTGGGAGTTGCAGATTTGGCGCCATACCTCGTGTCCCCGGGGCTTCAGTCCGGGGGTGGGAGTTGCAGACTTGGCGCCATACCTCGTGTCCCGGGTGCTTCAGTCTGGGGGTGGGAGTCGACTCCAGCAGTCGTCCGAATGGGTCGTCCGATGGCAGACTGATCAGGCGGCTTACTTCCGGCCGCTAGCTCCTTCGCCCTGATCGCTATCGTGGAAAGCGTTGTCTCAGCCAGCAGAATTTTGGCTCGGGTGAACCTGATATAGCACGTGATGATCCCGGAGAATATGTTTTGCTCCGCCTCGAGTTTGGCTGCGTGCACCCACTTCATGCGGTGCACGCATGAAGTGGGTTGCGACTTGGTAATCGAATAAGGAACGTTTCATTTACATAACTTAATGTGATGGTCCGGGCTGTGCCTCGTCTGTTTGGACCTTGATGGTCATAAATAAAGTCATAAAGTCATAAAGTGTTAAGGCTTAATAAGAGCCACAGGGGCCCATCTGGGTTAAGCCTATCTAGAAAAGGTACTAGAAATGTACATATTCTCACCCCAATCAATCCCTAATCCCAAGTTCCTAGGAAGCTATATATCCCAGCCTATCTAGCATCATCCACTTGCTATTGCATAACACCCTCAACAATTGCAAGCTCCTCCCATCATACCCATTGTGCTACCATAGCCCCTGCTTAAAGGGGTCTGTGCCGTGCACATTTAACATAAATATTATCCCCTCCATCCAAATTAGAAATCAAAAACAAGATTTTCCTGCCTAAAAAATTTGTCCACCCTACTTTTAAATACATTCAATGAGGAACTCCCCACAACATCAGCAGGCAGCCCATTCCACTGATCAACAACCCTTTGACTGAAGACCTGCTGTCGCTTAACTGTCCTACACCTCAACTTGTCTAACCTGAGTTGGTGACCCCTGTGTGATACTTTAAACTGAAGAGCACCATTTAAATTGACCTGATCTAGTCCTTTAACAATTTTGTACATTTCAATCATGTCCCCCTTAATCTCCTATACTTGAGTGAGTACATATCTAATGCCACAAGCCTTTCTCCATATTCTAAGCTACCTAGTCCACTGATGAGTTTAGTTGCTTTGCGTTGCACTCTTTCTAACTTGTCTATATCCTTTTCTAGGTAGGGGCTCCAAGCTTGCACAGAATATTCCAAGTGGGGTCGCACATATGCTAAGTACAGTTTTTTCATGACTTCCTTGCTCTTATACATCACACTTCTATTAATGAGTCCCAGCATTATGAGTGCCCTGTTCCTAGCTGAGCTACATTGTTTCTCTGCTTTAAGGTCATTTGAAACCAACACACCTAAGTCCCTTTCCTCTTCAATAACATCCAGTTCCCTCCCTCCCATTGTATATCTGAAAGTCTCACCTCCAGACCCCAGATGCATAACCTTACACTTGTCATAGTTAAAAGACATCTGCCATTGATCAGCCCACTTTTTTAGGTCCTCCAAGTCTAGTTGAATATTACTAGATTGATCACAACTGTTTGCCACTCCTACCAGTTTGATGTCATCAGCAAATTTGAACACTCTATTCCTCAGCCCTACCTCAATGTTATTTACAAAGATGATAAAGAGAAGTGGCCCTAGAACAGAGCCCTGTGGTACTCCACTCAGAACATCCTTCCAATCGGATTTACATCCATTTAACATTACCCTTTGTTTCCTTCCCCTCAACCATGCTTCAATCCAACCTAGAACTTTTCCAACAATCCCATGTTGCTGTAGTTGATGAATTAGCCTCCTATGTGGAACTTTATCAAAAGCTTTGCTAAAGTCCAAGTACACAACATCCATCCTGTTTTGATTGTCTACTTCTTTAGTAACATACTCCATGAACTCCAAAAGGTTAGTTAAACAAGACCTTCGAGATCGAAATCCATGTTGAGTATCCCTTAAAAGATTGTGCCTGTAAAGATGAATCTGAACATTCTGTTTAACCAGTTTTTCTAGTACCTTGCAAACTATTGAGGTCAAACTGACTGGCCTGTAGTTCCCTACACACTTCATACTTCCCTTTTTGAAAATTGGAACTACATTTGCATTTCTCCAATCTTCAGGCACTTCAGAGTATTCCATAGACCGCCTGAAAAGTATACCTAGAGGAACTGCTAAAGCTTTAGCACACTCTACTAAGACCCTAGCATATATATCATCTGGTCCAGAAGCTTTATTAGGCTTTATATTCTGCAACTGCTTTTCTACAGCTTCTGTAGTTATCGTAAGATACTCCAACCTATCACCTGTCATGGCATATGATTCAGTTGTTTCTATTCTACCAGAATTATCCTGAGTAAAGACTGATGAGAATTGCTTGCTTAAGGATTCCACAATATCACAATCATCAACCACTAATTCCCCATCTACCTCCAGTGGTCCTACACCACACTTTTTAGCCTTAAATTTGTAGAAACTAAAGAATCTCTTAGCATTACCTGCTGAACATTCCCGAGCTAATTTGATTTCAGCCAGTCTTTTAGATGCCCTAACACACCTCCTAACTTTATTTCTAGCTATTTGATATGATTTGAGGTTTACCTCAGAGTTAGTATGGTATCAGACTGACCAGCACGGAACTCAGACTGCAGCTTATAAAACTTTGATGCTTCAAGAAGGAAATTATGTATCTTGTGGCTGTGGAATTCCTTTAAGAACAAACACTGCCAGACCCTGGAACAATTTGGGCAAATAACCTCACTGGGAAGGACACTGTGTTGTCAGAAAAATGTTCAGCTTGCATGATTGTCCTCAAAAGGAAACTTAATAATTGTGTGAGGTACTGCAGTGCAGCCAGTGCACAGCAAAACCATCCTTACACTAGGCGGTTTTACAGCGGCTTTTTGCTCTCAAGTCATGTGGTCTCAGGAACAAGATAGAGGGAGAAGACCTGGCATAATGATCCGCATAAATTAAAAGCGGCCACCAAATCTAATTCACGCATCAGTTTTAAAGACGAAATAGGTTTTACTATCGACGCTGCTGAAATAAGTAAAATTAAACTTACGAACATCAGCAATTTGCAATACGCTTTCTTGATTTACATGGAGACCACACTCAGCTCTGCTGTATCTGGCAGCCGACGAATGACTGCCAGATGATAAATTGGCACAATGGTTAAATTAGCAAAGGGTGTGGTTATAAGCCAACTTCTTGGGCAACGGTAGAGAAAATGATAACAAAAGTTCTTAATCGATGTCAACCAAGTTTATAAATCCATACCTGATACTCCAGACATGCTCACACTGCACAACTAATAAATATTCAAAACACACCCCATGAGTAGGACGCTTGTGCACCAACTGATTTGTTACTTGCCATCTATTGGGATATGGGTTTTGGAATATAAAATGGTTTACAGAAAATTGTACTAAAAACAATCCTTTTAAAATCCATTTATTCCCACCAACAAGCAACAGTTTTTGTGAATGAAAAAGCTGATAAAATTTAAGGAAACAAATTCTTATTAATATTAAATGTTCTGCGATGTACATTTTTAGTTCATGTCGGAATGTTTTTGTTGAAGCCAGGAATGACCTGGAAGGAACAAAAGTGACTATAGACGGGCGAGCAAATTGCTGCTGTAAAACTGCCTACTGATACAGATGGCTGCATGTGGCTTGTCTGCAGACTTTTCTGTTTTAATCAAGTATTCAAAAATTGAATATGAATAGATAAATCATAGAAAAAAATAAAATGACCTAACCTAACCTAGCCTGGACTAAGATAACATAAAATAATAAATATATAACATATTATAACATAACCTAACCTAACCTAGCCTAACCAGAACAACCAGAATCATCTCAAATAAACTTGTCTGCCACCATGCCATCAAATCTTAGTGAACATATTTAGTGCTGCTGTTAATGCTAACAGCACAGCAATGAACTTCCAGCCTTGACTGAGGGTTCGGGACACATGTGGTTGCAAATATTATGTGTCTGGAATGAATGTGGAATTAAGCCAGACACATGAAGGTTTCTTGGTGAAAGTGTTGAATTGAGTGCATTAAGTGTTGAATTTCTTCTTTATCATGTCTGTGACACACTAGGTATAGGAAATTATATGCAATCGGCTATGTTTGTAGAGTGAAGATTATGATCATGTATTCTTTGCCAACTGAAAAGTAATCATTTGCAGATAAAATGAGTGGTCATATCATCTTAATCATGATTTTTTAAGTTGGTTATTAAGGCTTTAGGGCGCATCGACTACATCGGTCATGTAGCGCCCATGATGATTTTTTTTAAACATCACATTCAAAAAAGATGTTCCAAAGATTCAAAAGTTACCATCATCCTGCAATAATACCTTGACAAGTGCCACCATAATTTCTGGATCCACCCCCGATAGCTTAGCCATAATAATCGGTGTTGCAACAGTTGGGGATGATAGGCCACATTCTTCAAACTTCATGAACATCAAGATGATGCTGTTATCCATTTATCTCCTCTCTTGGCTCCAGATATTAGGATGTACATTGATTGCATGATTAGGTTTTAATTGAGCATTATTCCTCCTTACTTTCATACATAAATATTAGTATGTCAGGTAAGTTATATAATACTGTACAATAATCAAAATTGATTGAGTGTAACACAGATCAGCATCGCTGATGGTCAGTGACTGTCAACTGTGTGATCAAGTTGAAAACAACCCACACTGGGATTTGAAACACATTTACATCCAGTACATACCAACCAAATGTCTGGTCATTATGCACCACCTTTTGGTATTGCTTCACTCCCCAACAAAACAGAAAATAATTCCCATAGTCATGAATGATCACAATTGTCTCAATCACATTCAGCAATGTGCTCCTGCAATACTGTTCTTCTCAAAATGCTCAACTTTTTATCTCGAAATACACTATCAGGTTTCAACCACAGAATTACCACACATTACTTAATCACACAAATATGTCCATGCTGCATGATCTTAAAGCAATCCTCCAAGGCACAGTGCCAGTCATAACTAAACAGTGCCATCACCAAATGGGTGGATGTGATCAGAAATTATTCCATCTTCTAGGAATGATATTCACATGAACTGATTTTCTTATGAAAAAAGAATATTGGCTTTCTTCTCTGGAAGCTAAAAACAAAACAGTGATAACTATTTCCTGTTGTTACCTAGTTCACTTATTCCAAACAGTAAATTTGTGCCTGAAGGGGATTTATGAATTCTTGGTATTCATCTGCCCAATACAATACTTAAGAATGTAACTAAGATGGTGGAACCACTCATGTTCTGTGCAAATGCTTACTTTTCAGTTTGCAAGCACAATTACACCAAAAAAGGGCCTTTGAGTTGGGTAACTTAGTACAAAAAGTAGTTTTAAAAAACATATTACCTAACCAAACCTAGCATAACCTTCTTCTGGAGAAAGAAGATCAAAAATAATATTTGAAAATTTCCAAATAATCCATTTTCTTACAATTCTCAAAATATTTGTTTAACCTAACATAACATAACTTGCTTTTGAAGGAAAACAAGTTCCAATTTTTCTCTAATTTTTGGTGAAAATGCTTTTTTCAAACAATTTTCCAACTTAACAATGACTTACAACTTAAAATAACCTAGCCTAACCAGACCTAACCATTTGTTTGCTCTCTATGGAGGCAAGATGTGTGTAAAACTTGTCTTGTGGTTACCTTGAACTGCAATAATACCAACTTGCCTTGTGAACACCTTAAAGCACAATAACACCATCCAAACAATGCACTCTTAGTTTCCAACCCATTTTTCCTGAATAATAAGCAGTGGGAATTAAAGCAATGGTGAAATATAATTGTGTGCATCTTCATCTAAGTTAACTAGAGTAGGTGCAAAGGACATCCAATGGTTATTTATATATATTCAAAATATGGCCTGACATATGCACAGTAAAGCTTCCTGATGATTTCCTCACTGTTGTATGATACATTCCTATTTATTGCCCCAAGCATTCTTAATGCCTTCTTCCTGGCTTCTTTGGTCTGTTCTGATGCCCCCAATTTTGTGTTCAAAATAACACCTAAGACCTTCTCCTGCTGAGTCACAGATAGTACTTGGCTACCCATCAAGCATGGAGCCTTCATATGCTGCCTACCTACATGCATGATTTTGCACTTCTCAAAATTAAATATGATTTGCCATTCTTTGGACTTCACAAGTTTGTCTAAGTCTTTCTGCAGCTAAACCTGCTCATTGTGTCCTGTTACAACTGGTATATATTTTGATCAAGGTAAATTTTGATTCTTTGGAATCTATTTTGTGAATACTGAGTATTTTAATGTGAAAATGATGATGCTACCACTAATTTCATTTACAGATTACTTTTCAGTTGGCAAAGAAATATACAATCATAATCTTCACTCCACAAACATAGCACATCAACTATAATTACCAGTACCATGTGAGTCACAGACATGATAAAGAAGAAATTCAACACTTCATACACTCAATTCAATAGTCATTGACATTGAAAATCGTATGTTTCTGGCTTAATTCCCTATTCATTCCCGACAACAAAAATTTTCAGCCAGATGCATCCAAAACCCTCGATCAAGGCCGGAAGTTTCTTGTGATGCTGTTCCCGTTAGTGGCAGAGCTAGCAATGTCTGCAAGCTTTGATGATGTTATGGTGGAAAAGTTGGTATTTTTTTCTTAAAGGGTGTTTTTGGAATTTGTGGATTTTTTTCGGTTGATGTTTATTAACGTGATTCGGAAGATGCGATCATTCGTTTTCTCCGTAAATGCTTATGTCTCAGTTAATCTTAGCGATAATATCTATAATGCGCCATGTATGCCACACCGCTGTTCTTTGTTGCATAATTTATCCATCCCTCACCTGGCACTTCTCAGACGTGATTAAAGGGACATTCAACACTTCACGCAGTTGATTCAACACTTTTTCACATTGAAAATGCTTAATTTTCCGCCTCTTTGCCGCATTGATGACACACCACTACTATTCTACAGAACGCCAAAAAAAAACTAAGCAGAGCACGGCTCGAGGCTGTGATGTACGGATGACGTCACAATAAATATTACGCATTTTTTTATTAAAATACATGAGTTTATATTAGTTTAGATAAGAGTAGATTGTATTACGTTAGGTTAGGTTTTCCTATTTAATTATGAATTATCATACTATTTGTTGGAAGTCGTGAGGCAAGACGAGACCGAGCAGAATCCGGCTCTTAGCCGTGCTGTATGTTTAGTTTTTTCGGCATTGTGGTAGAATAGTAGTGGTGTGTCATCTATGTGGCAAAGAGGTGGAAATGAAGCATTTTCTACGTGAAAAAGTGTTGAATCAACTGCGTGAAGTGTTGAATGTCCCTTTAATCATGTCTGAGAAGTGCCAGGTGAGGGATGGATAAATTATGCAAAAAGAACAGCGGTGTGGCATATATGGCGCATTATAGATATTATCGCTAAGATTAACAGACATAAGCATTTACACAGAAAACGAATGATCGCATCTTCGAATCACGTTCATAAACATTATATTCGAAAAAAATACACTAATTCCCAAAACACCTTTTAAGAAAAATTTACCAAAAAGTTTGTTTGGGAAGACTGGTTTTTCCAGTTAGGTTAGGTTAGGTTAGATTATATTTTGCTATGGTATATTTCACATATTGTGCTACATTATCTTAGTCTAGGTTAGGTTAGGTTATTTTCTTTCTTCTATGATTTATTTATTTAGTAGTCAGTAGACAAACCACATGCAGCCATGCACACCACTCACATCAGTGTAAGCTTGGCCTCGTGGTGCACCAGTTGTGCTGCAGTATCTCAGATAATTATTAAGCTTTCTTTTGAGGACAAACACACAAGTTCATAATTTTCCAGACAATGCAGTGCTGTTCCCAGCAGGGTTATTTGCTCGAATTGTTGTTGCTCTAATTCCACTGCCATGAGATTCAAAAGTTAATTCTCAAAGCATTGAGGCTATAAGCCGCAAACCTGTGCCTATAATGTCATCAAGTGTATCGACCACTGTTGACTTAAAAGTAATCATCTGCAGAGAAAATAAGTGGTTGCATCGTCTTAATCACGTCAAAAAGCATAGTATTTAAAAAATCAACAAAATCAAATTTTACCTTTCATCAAAATAATCACCATATATATTTATATATACCTACATATATACATACACATATATATATATGTATATATATATCTAGGTATATATATATATATATACATATATATATATATATATATATATATGTAAATATCAAGATCAAGGTAAAATGTGATTTTTAGGATTTTTTTGTTTGTAATTGTATGCTTTCTGACATGATGAAGATGATGCAGTTACTCATTTTCACTGCAAATGATTACTTTTAAGTCATATACCCTAGGGGTAAATATCAAGATCAAGGTAAAATGTGATTTTTTAATTTTTTTTTGTAATGGTATGCTTTCTGACATGATGAAGATGATGCGGTCACTCATTTTCAGCATAATATATAAAATGTATCATAGCATAATATAATCTAATCTAACCCTAACCTAACCTAGCCTAACATAACCTAACCTAGCCTAACATAACCTAACCTAGCCTAGCCTAGCCTAACATAACATAACATAACATAACAAAACATAACATAACATAACATAACATAACATAACATAACATAACATAACCTAACCTAACCTAACTGGAAAACCAGTATACGCAATATGCTATATTTGTAGAGTGAAGATTTTGCTAGTGTATTTCTTTGCCAACTAAAAAGTAATCATTTGCAGAGAAAACATGAGTAGTCGCATCATCGTTTCCACGTTCAAATACCCCATATGAAAATTAAAAAAATCCAAAAAGTAACATTTTACCTTGATCTTGATATATACCTACCTATATATATATACGTAGGTATATATGTATATTTAAGGATACAGTGACAACACAATCCAAAACGAAGTACCATGAGCTAAGGAAGGATGGTGAGCTTTTAATAATCACTGTGTTAACTCATTCAACATAGTACCTCAACAGATAATTACCTACCTACCTTTCAAATGAAACACGTACACACCCGAATAAAACCGCCTTGAAGAAACCCAGCCTTTATTATTTCCCGTCGGGCACCGCAAGCGTAATTGTAGCAAATGCGGACAGCCTGCCGCACGCTTCCTACTGTATTAGAATATCTAATGCTCATGGCACCTAAAAACATCTAGAATTCAAAAGGACTAAGCATTCAAATCCTCTGCATTCGGAGACTTCAGATTCAGTATGGGAGAAATTTAGTACTTCTCATGCAGCACATCCTCGAAAGAGTTCAGTAGGTATATTTACGAAGAGGGGAAGTGAGTTTAGTAGGAATGTTTACTAAACTTCCGGAAGTTTAGTAGGCATTGTAACTAAAGTTGCCTTTGGAGATATGTACAGTGTGACCGGAAATGACGACGTGAAAGAGGTGGATTTTGGTTGCTGTTAGTATTTGGATACCCGTGGCTTTTCTTGCGTAAGTAAACGCGGCGTGCCGCGGTCACTCGCTGTCCTGTTATTTTTATCCCGCAGTTCTGTCGTTGTGCCAGTCGGGATCGGTGAGGGCAGATGGGTACGTTGCTGTGTCGGGACTGACCTGATTTACACGTGCATTAACCTAGTTATGCGTTATACTTACTGTATTCTTTCGGTGTGATTCCAGGTTAAATCCAGGAGCATTCAGTTTGTGTGCTTAATATAATTATACAACTGAATATCGTTTGATCATGCTCCTGGATTAATAACTGTCAACGACAGTCAAGAGTCGACCAGCCCAGAACATGTCTCAAGCAACCCTCAAGTGTGAGGCGGTCGGCTGCGGGGAAACGAAGAGGGCTGCTGACCTTCCAACATGTATTGCCCTGATCCAACTTCATCAGACGAACGTACACGAGTCGAGCGTGCGCCAGAGGCCCCAGAAAATCAACCCCCATCCCTACAGCAGGGTATCGGGGAAGACGACTAGGTGGCCTTCACTCGGCGATGGGGGTGTTCAGTAATGGCAATGACATGGCCCCTGCGCAGGTCACCGCCCAGTTGCTTGCATGTTGCGAGCCGGTGCTAGAGACAGCTCTATTCCGTGAGGACCCCGACATCGCCAGCAAGAGCGCAGAGGACGTCATGAACGCAATGAAGCGGCTGGCAGCCCTCAACGTAGCACTCTGCAGTGCCAGACGAGCCACACTACTCAACGCCAACCAGGAAGAAGGGGAACATGTGCGCCAATATGTAGCACGTCTCCGCGGCCTGGCGCACGTGTGCCAGTGGACTAAGACGGCCCAGTGCAGCTCCGCAGGGTGTACCGGCATATTGAGTGTGGACTACACAGACGAAATCGCCCGGATGGTGCTGTTGAACGGTCTGGCGGATGACGAGATAAGAAAAGAAGTACTCGGGACCGAGGATATAGATAGCAAGACCCTCGGGGAAACTGTCGCACTGGTGGACAGCAAGGAAACAGCCACACGGGCCATGTCAACAGACGGTCCACACGTGGCGGCAAGCACTTACAAGAAGGAGGAACGACAAACCCACAAGCCACCGGAAGGCCACGAAGAACAAGAGAAACTGAAGAGAAAATTCAGATGCAGGTGCGGTTGCCTCACACCTCAGTTCGGCAGGATAAGAGGAAAGTTGAGGAGTTCACAACGTGCCTGGCATGCTGGAAGAAGTCAAATCACAGACATCGCGTACCCCCTCTTGCCGACTCGGACCGCGGATCATATGGTGGCCCCGTAGAAGCGATGTTCCATTATGTTGCCGCTATCGAGATTGAACCCAATGGCGCGTCCCCTCAGTGAACAGCGTGAGTCGGGGCCATGGGGGATTCCTCTCCATCACGGATCACTACGTGTTCGACGGTACGCGCGGGTGGCGGGCGTGTGAGGCCCGTCCGCACCCGACGTTCGAGCTGAAGGCTGAGATTGACGGCGGAGCCTACACCAAGTTGGGGCTCCCTAGTCCACCCCGAAGATCGGCCAGCGTCACTGCCGTCGCCGACTCAGGCGCGCAGACGCGCCTGATGGGACTGCCCGTCCTACACAAGCTGGGGCTGCGCAGGGAGCACCTGACTCGTGTCACCAAGCGCATCCTCGCCGCGAACAGTGAGGAGATCAACGTGTTGGGCGCCGTTTTCCTGAAGCTGTCTGGGTGCGACTCGCAGGGCCGGCTGTTCGGGACGTCCGCAATGGTCTACGTCACCAACTCCACGAACCATTTCTACTTGAGCAGGACGGCGCTGACGCAGCTCGGTGTGTTGGGCCCGGAGTTCCCGAAGGTTGGCGCGGCAGTAGCAGCTACTGCGAGCTCGTTTGATCGGGAAACACTCTGTCACACCCTGTTGGCGGCGTGCGGATTCCCGCTCCGCACTGCGCCGCCCGGTCACCATATGAGTCTGCACGTCAAAACTTCGCCGGAAAACTCGGACTGCATGAAATCCTGGCTGCTGAGGAGGTATGCGTCGTCGACATTCAACACGTGCCCACACCAGCCACTCCCCGCGATGACTGCCCCCCCCCATGGAGGTCAGGGTCGATCCCGGCGTGCAGCCGGTCGTGACGAGGAGACCCCCAAACGTACCAGTGCACTGGCAAGATGCAACGCAATGGATGCACAAATAAAGTGGAGACATGCAACCGAGGCCATCATTGTAGAACCCGCAGTCATGTACTCACAGGAGTACCCAAAGAGCCAGATCACCTCACGCGAATGCATACCGTCCCCATATGACCGCTGAACAAAGTATCAAGGTGGGGCAGTCAGTGCGGCATTTATCATCGCAAAGCATCCATCACAGGCCATTCGTGGACAATTAAAGCTGGAATGTGGCATGAAAGCGGCCATCAAGGGAAAAAGCTCCAACACAGCCAATAATATACCAGTAATACTAGCAGCCAGCAGCTGGTTTGCAACCAGTACAGAATGCTACTCACCAACCCGGTGAGTTATTCAACACAACCAATACCAGCAGCCAGTAGCTCGCCTATAACCAGTACAGTATACTACGCACCAATCCGGCGAGTTATGCAACACAGCCAATACCAGCAGCCAGCAGCTGGTCTGTAGCCAGTACAGTATGCTACTCACTAATCCGGCGAGTTATCCAACACAGCCAATACCAGCAGCCAGCAGCTGGACTGTAACCAGTACAGTACGCTACTCACTAATCCGGCGAGTTATCCAACACAGCCAATACCAGCAGCCAGCAGCTGGACTGTAACCAGTGCAGTATACTACGCGCGAATCCGGCGAGTTATCCAACACAGTCAATACCAGCAGCCAGCAGCTGGTCTGTAGCCAATACAGTAGCTAATCACCATACCGGCGAGTTATCCAACACAGCCAATACCAGCAGCCAGCAGCTGGTCTGTAACCAGTACAGTATGCTACTCACTAATCCGGCGAGTTATCCAACATAGCCAATACCAGCAGCCAGCAGCTGGACTGTAGCCAGTACAGTATACTACCACCATACCGGCGAGTTATCCAACACAGCCAATACCAGTAGCCAGCAGCTGGACTGTAACCAGTGCAGTATACTACGCATCAATCCGACGAGCTATTCAATAAAGACGAGCCTGTCAAAAGGCTGCAACAAGTCAATCCACATGAGACAATGCTGATGAGAGCTGCCCAGCAAAAACACGATCAGCCGATCTCAGTACGCACATGGTCATCAATTACTAGGGAATGTCGCTGGTCTGATGAGTACGTTGCAACATGGAGAAAAACATCAACCAATTCCACCGAATGAGCGTGATGCACGATTCCAAATTGTAAGAATATGCGTCATTCGTGATTAACTCAACTTATCCACATATTTGTCGAGAGCATTCATAAAAATTACTCAACAAGGTAATCGCACCATTAGGCATAATGCCCAGAAACATTTCGAAGCCTTCTGCTATGACCTCTTCTGCTGCAGGGGTTGACAGGATAGCTCCCAAGACCAGACCACCCCCCAGTGCTCTACGGCATGAGCAATAGCACGCGACGACCATCACGATCCATGCCTCCATGTCGCTTCAAATGAAGCCTGAACCAATTTCTCCCAACACACGATGCTTTTCCATCCATGATAATTACCTTTGAGATAATTCACACAAATGCAACACTTTAGTCATTTTCGTCACCATATCAGACAAATACACCAAATATGCATACATTCACGGATATCCCAATGCCATCTTCTAGTCCTTTCCACTTCCATTCATGATTAAGCATCATAACTAGGAAGACCCCATGCATATGAAGTGCACATCTAGCAATATATGACTGCAAGTATAATTTTGCACTGCGAGCATGGTTTCTTTTATTTTTGAAGAAAACAATCGACTTCGTGAGTGCTGTACAGCATACAAGTGACCAACTAACCTGCAGCGAATTACGTTTGCTAGCGAAGTCGCTTTTTTCTTGGATCAATGTATATGTATTAAAAAGTTGAAGCACCCACCTGAAGTATCTACATGCATCGTATCATTCAGACAACTATGGATATTTGTGTTTCTGCTCAGCTACATATATTATAAGTTGTGAGTGTTGTGATCTTTTTGTTCCTATCATTGCCTAATGATTGCTTTCTCGTGTGTCAAGTTATTTCAGGAGGTAGATGTGGTGCCGGAATTTGATCCGCCTCGCATGGATTTTCCGACGTCTGGTGCGCTTTGTCACTGGATGGTCCCATGAAGTTCTCAAACAAAAACTAAAAGGAATTGTCGAATTTTCAGAACCGAAAATTAAAGTGTACGAATTTCTATATTTGTTTGTGGGTGAGGGTGGGATGCGCGGGGAGGGTGGGACTTTTTCTGCCTGAGCATCTCTTGCTGCCTCGGACCGCCCCTAAGTACAAATGCAATCTATGTATGCCGACGACCACATATGAGAGCCCATTTCGATTACGAGATCAACATTGGTCAAAGAGGCGTGGGTAAAAATCATAGCGTGCATGCAATATAAGGGACAGATGTCGGGCAGTCGTGATGCCATCGTTCGTTCCAGTACTAAAAATGCTGAATAAGCTTCTCAAGCACCAAGGAGTACAGGTTACAATTTTAGTTACATTGTTCTTAACTTTGTCCGTTTATCCCATGCTAGATACCTGCACCATTCATTTTACTAGCACACACCAAATTGTGCTTTTCAATTGAACCTCACAGCCTACGCAGCACATTCTGGTCATCGGCTCTTTCTACACGGGTTTCCTCGTTAGACTGTCCAATTGGATTTCCCTCCTTTTGAGAGACAGGCCTGAAGGTAGCGTCTAGCCAGTGACACGACTCACCAGGAGTATCGTGTAAATTACCGGCGAAGGCCAGACATTGCAAGGGAAGAAGCTTGAACGACTCGCTTACATGTCTGGGAGAGCACAAACCATTCTGTATAAATTCAAATGATGCGTCAGTATGACACGATTGGAAGAACGCAATTAAGCAGACACACATCAGCGAAGGTCACATTTCACTTCCCTCCCGCTGTTCTCTCAACTCCCGCTTTCTCTGTGAGTGCGTGTGCTTCTCACTCTCCCTTCCTTTCTCGCTGTCCTGCTCTTTGCGTGACGATCAGCTATATGGTATTACATACAGCTGGCATAAGCAACAAGTGATTCATCCGCGCCGTCTCGAGGTGGGGTGTTTTTCCCGCCGCCCAGCCCAAGTAGTTCCGCGGATAGTGAAGAAACGGCGAACAGCAGCGCGCTTCACCTAGCTCTTTCCACGTCAAGTTGACATGTTGTGTGAAAATTGAGAGGTCCGGTCATCAACGGTCACCGAGTTAGTCAAGGTCAAGTGAGGTTGATTCCAAAAAGGGTAAACCAGTCCTCACGTTTTAATGGGTAAATATATTTGAATGAAACTTTGTGCGTCTACTGATCTTTAGAGACGCAACAAAAACGCACCAGAGTGATTGTTGAACCTTTGCGTTTTTATGACTTATTTGTTTTGCATATTTGCCCATTAGAGCTAAAACCGAAGATTTTGGCTATAGTAAGCATACTTTATGAGGTTGTGTTTACTTTAAACAACGCTTCTCGGTTCGCTATACCTATTAGAAAAGAAAAAATTCGAGACCCGAAAACCAAAAGTTTTGAGGAAAAAGTACCATTTTTATGATTGGGTGGGCAGATATCTTAGGAGTATGGTCCATGGTGCCTTCCTTTTCTGATTCCAAAAATGTTTTGTCTTTAAAATCTTCCCCAAAATATACTCCTCAGAGCCAAACAAAATATGACGTCAGCTGTGAACCGATAAACCACCTAGAGAAGTCCCGTTCCGAGGAGAAAAAATGTTGCGAGTGATTTCGTGCCCTACTCGTCGTTCGCTTTCCGATAACACCTCTTTCGTTTTGGTGCGATGTTTAGTTTTGATATTAGAGGGGGTATGCAATGACCCCCGCTATTAACTACTCCAGCTGGGATGGCCGTTGGCGACTGGTCAAGCAAGGTCGAGGGCGCAGGCATCAGGCGGTCGTGCCAGATTATATAGATACTTAAGGCTTCCCATCAAAACTGTGCTATGGAACTGGAATTTCCCGATCCGGAGGTGTTTTCAGGTTCAACGCAGCAAGCGTGCGCTTATACGTAGTATTGGCACTTATCCTGTACAGTCGCACTCACAACAGTTCGAACTGAATTTCCTTGAAGAAAAAAACAGAAGCCGTCTGAAATCCACTGTCGCATGCAAATTGCCCACGAAGTAGTATTAACAATGGATGCGAGTAAAACATTGTATATTTTATATTGGTAGCAATCACTCGGAGCAAACGATGCCACTTTCTTTCAGCACGTTCGACCTCATGTTCGACCTCTATGTCGGAGCCGCTACCAAGCAACTCAGCTGCAAAAAAAAACGTAAGAAGCGTCACGTTGCCAGTGGCCGCAACAAGGCGAAGATGATTAGGTGACAACATTGACCAGGTGCTGAGCAATCAATCTCAAGCAGTGTGAGCTACCAATGCTTATATTCATTTCAACAATTAGGACGTGCATGCATATTGTACCACAACTATAATAAAACGACAGCAGCGCACGTGTGGAGCAGGTTTGCCAGAATCGGCACCGCAGCCACAGGAGTTCACCGAAGCTCATCACGCTGGTCACCACGATCCGATTCTGGTCCACCGCATCATCACAGACCAAACAACTGTGCACAGTCGCTGACAGACAGCGTGTAGCTACCACACAGACTCGGCCAGAGCCCAAAAAAAAAAACAAACTTGAACTTCTCGAATGAATGCAATGCTGCATTGTGGTATATCCCCTGCGCCGACCATCGTGAAGGACACGAGCAGGAAATGTGCGGAGGATGCAGTTCTCAAGCCAACGTGAACGGCTGCGTCTCGAGGTAGACACACCTATTGTCGGTGATGTGTCTGATGTCGCGATAATGGTGATGTGTCTCTCGGAGCGCTTTCATCCTGGGTTTACGTGAATTATGTCACCAGCGCTGCGGGACGCGTGAGTTCACGCGTTCACGAGTACGCGACCATCTCGCTTCCAGGTTCGTCGAGATGGTTTGTTTGTTCGTTTGTCGAGTGGAACAGCTTAGGCACGAAGACGGCTGGCGGCGCTGCCCACACTGCTTCGACAGCAGGTCGAAGGATTGTAATGTGTTCCGAATGGCGTGGGATGCGAACCCGGGACATTCGCATCCAAAGTTGAACACTCTAAACACTGGGCCAACCATCCCCTCTTCAGATGGTTGGAATAGTTTGACCACAGCAATCCGTCGCATTTCAGATATCCAAATGTGCTGCACGTTGGCCGCACTACCTCGACTTACCTGCGTTTATATACCTTGAGCCACTAAAATTATGCAGGTATATTACAATGGCCAACTTCCCCCAAGTCTGATTGTCTAAATCGACTGAATGGACACCGAAAATGAGGGATATTTGCCATCGCCACCGCCAGCACGTGATGTGAAGCGCTCCACAAGCGGGAAGGTCAAAAGGCAAGACGTTGTCATACCGCATGCTGTTCACACAACACTCGCTATGAGCTCTTGTCGTGCCTCGAGTGGTATCAAGCTAAGCAATACTTGACGGCGAATGATCTTTACACTGCCGGATATTCCATGAAACTGATAATGAATGACGTTTCTGATAACATGAAACTGAATGGTACTTAGGATTATTTATATATATATATATATATATATATATATATATATATATATATATATATATATATATATATATATATATATATATTTATTTATTTATCTATATATATATATCTCTCTCAGCGATTCGTTCCTGTACGGTGAGGGAGGAGCTGATTCGACCCCTTGATATCTATAAAATTGCTGGCCCATGTTCTTGAAATAAAAAGTAATACATTTCACGCATCCCTCATGCATTGACCTCTATCTTGGCGCAAGAAATTTAAAATTGTTCGCAGTAAAAATAAATGTGAAAAATTTTTTTTTCGTAGCCAAAAGTCAACAGTGGGGGTTGTTATATATGTGGTAGAACCACTATATTTACGATCTGATTTTAGTCGATGTAACACTAGATGATAGCAAAAGGATGAAACAGTAGTGATGTTGGTGTGAGGTGGTAATGGTAGCGTAAAAATCATAGCCTGTCTTCGGCGTGAAAATGAGGAAAAATCGGCTCGAAGTTCATCCCAAAAAGCTGTTCTAGACTGCCCCTAATGAAATAAAAACAGAATTTTGAAGCAACACGTGGAAAAGAACGTTCGGATCAATCGCCAACATCAAAAACCTGCTCCCAAAGGTTTAGAAACGGACGGTAACAAACCATAGGGGGCAAATTTGCCACCCCGTCTGCACCACGATGGAATGCCCTTTGGAATGACATAACAATGACCTAGATAAAATCAACACATTGTCGGTCACTTCAGATCAAGTGCGATGAAAGCTCTAACAAGAGCCAATCTTAGCACGTTGACCTGGGCCAAGCTATAATGAACTTGACTTGTGACCTCCTGTCGCCTCCACGTTCCGTTAAAATTTAGCGTGGCCGGCATGATTAGTGTTTGAGATACAAAAGACGCTGATTCTAGCCAGGGGATTCTGGAGGTTCTATACTTTTGGTGAGGCCTGGGCCCACCAATTTTGCTTTCGACAAAGCCACGTATTGCTCCCCTAACCCGGGAGAGGGGTCTCGGGGAGGGGGGGGGGGAGTCATTCTACGCCCACATTAGGTCGTCCGCAGACTGGAAAAACGGCGCGCAGAAATTTGGCACACCTTTTCCACATCAATTTGGCATGTTGAGTGAAAAGTTTGAGATCAGGTCATCTACGTTCAACGAGCTAGTTAATGTCAAGTGAGGTCACCTCTAAAGATGTTCAACCAGTTGCCACGCTTTAATGGATACATACATATTTGAGTGAAACTTTCAGCGTTTGCTTATCTTTTCGGGTGCAACGAAACGAACCGGTGCAAATTGTGATTTGTTTTGCTTTTCATGACGCATTAGGTTTGGATAATTGCCCATTATGCTAAATCGACGATCCTGGCTAAAGCAAGAACTTTGTATGTGGGCAAGTTGTTTTAAAGCAAAGTTTCTCGGTCCGCTCTACTCACTAGAAATATATTAAGTCACGAAAATTTAAAACTCAAAACATTGAAAATTTCAAAATTAAGATGTTGACTTATAGGCAAGGCACTGGTAGGCAAACATTTTTGGGTCACGATCGATCTCGACTTATTTTTTTTATTCCAAATATTTATTTTAAATATCCCCCAAAACAAATCCTCAGAGCCAAAAGCATTATTCCAGTTGTAATCCCATTGTGACGTCACTTTCGGAGGGGGTAAAATATTTGGGGTGGTTTCAGGCCCTACCTGTCGAGCGCTTTCCGATGACACCATTTCCGTTTTCATGCAAAGTTTAGTTTAGAAATTAGAGGGGGTATAAAATGAGACCCCACGCAACACCCCACCCCCGAGACGGGGCGTGAAGATCTAGCCGATAAGATGGGTTCATCTGGGGCCCCATGAAGTAGGCACCATCAACCAAATTGACAACACTCAATGCCTCCATGCATTGGGACCAGCCAATATTTTTTCGATCTTCTCCACCCATGATTTGAGCCTCCTCACTTCTACTGTACGCTCCTGGCGTGGTCCCGCCATTGTGGAGTCTGACATGTAGATGGAACACATGTCTACTCGATGAGTCGTCATAGACTTGTCGTCGGTAGAACAGAATGTTGTCGATTTACACTTCAGCATCAAACATCTGCAGTTTTCAACCTTACAGTTTCAACTGGCAGATGATATATGAAAGGGAAGGAGCCACGTCTGCGGCAAATGTCTTCAAACACCCGGCCGTGTTTATGATCGCGTTATCTCCGTTATTGAACGGCTCTCCGTTACACCACTTGGACGGCCAGAAGCTGTTGTCAGACGACTGGAGCATCGCGAAGCTATTGTCTACCATCCTGCGAGCGCCCACCCAGAACCCGGCTCCAGAGCTTTCCGCTATTGGTCCTAGATAGTCGTATTGAGCTGCGTTGACGAACGTCGCAATGGCGGCGCCGCTGCCTAATGAGCCTCTACAATAGCCGTCTGTTGTTGCCCATCCACTGGTCATCTGCCCTGCTATGAAGTAGTAGCACACGTTATCGACGCGTGTAAAGCCGGGATGCGGACAGTTCTTGGTTGATCTGGTGGTGGGAGTAGTGGTCGTAGTGGTGGTAGTGGTGACAGTGGTGGTGGCAGGGATGGCAGTAGTGGTAGTTACAGTGGTGATGGCAGGGGTGGTAGTAGTGGTAGCAAGGGTGGTAGTGGTGGCAGTGGCAGTAGTGGTAGCAGAGATGGTAGTGGTGGTTGCGGTGGCGGTTGTTGTCGTGGGGTCTGCTGTAGTGGTGATTGCATGCGCAGTTGTTGTGGTGGGATCTGCTGTAGTGGTGGTTGCAGGGGCAGTTGTTGTGGTGGGATCTGCTGTAGTGGTGATTGCAGGGGCAGTTGTTGTGGTAAAGTCTGCTGTAGTAGTGGTTGCGGAGGCAGTTGTTGTGGTGGTGTCTGCTGTAGTGGTGGTTGCGGGGGCAGTTGTTCTGGTGGGGTCTGCTGTAGTGGTTGTTTCGGGGGCAGTGGTGGTGGGGTCTGCTGTAGTGGTAGTGGCAGGGGTAGTTGTGGTGGGATCTGCTGTAGTGCTGGCTGCAGGCGCAGTTGTTGTGGTAGTGTCTGCTGTAGTGGTGGTTGCGGAGGCAGTTGTTGTGGTGGGGCCTGCTGTAGTGGTGGTTGCGGAGGCAGTTGTTGTGGTGGGGCCTGCTGTAGTGGTGATTGTGGGCGCAGTGCTTGTGGTTGAAGGACCAGAAATAGTGGTTACGGGAGGAGTGGTTGTGGTTGCAGGGGTGGTAGTGGTGGTGGTAGAGGTAGTTGTGGTGGGGTCTGTTGTAGTGGTGGTTGCAGGGTCAATGGTTGTGGTTGCGGGGGGAGCAGTTGTGGTTGCAGGGGGAGTGGTTATGGTAGCAGCAGTGATGGTGGTGGTGGCAGGCGCAGTTGTAGTAGTGGCAGGAGCAGTTGTCCTCTCTGTTGTCGACTCGACATAGATGAGCGTATCCACGGCCGCAGTCAGCTGACTACTGTCCGGTATGCTCCCGATGAGGGTGCACGATCGTGCCGTTGTCTGCATCGCCATGCAGCGGTCGTCCGTTGAACAGCGCGCCGCGCATTGGATTCGGCCGCCGTCTGCTGTCGTTCCCAGCACGGCTCCCGTGAACTGCTTGTCCATCGCTGCCATTTTGTAGGACTTCGGCACAAGGGTGGCCTCGGTAGTTGCCACCAGAAGTAGACTAAGTGCAAAGAACGTCACCATCTTGTCAGGAGATCGACCTGAAAAGGAAGTTACATTGTGAAGCGTGGCAAAAGGTGTGCGTTGTGCCGTACCACAATTGGTGCTCCACTGACGGTGGAGAGGGGGGTCAAAGATAACTTTTATACTTATGCATGAAAGCATTCCATATGAATGCCAGCTATGATGATCTATGGCTAGTAAAATGGTAAAGCTGAATGTTGAATGTGGGAGCATATGGCTGCAAACAAATGTTTAGGGCTGTAAAGCCACCGCAATTCCAGTTTCTGCCGACCTTTGCAATACGTGGTAATCTGATACTCTGATTTTATTTTTGAGGTTTGTTGACTAGAGGTCACATAGTACCTAAATAAGTAAATTTGAAGGCTAGATCGCTTTGCCACTGGTGGCCTGATTAGCCTCGAATGTATTTTCTATTCAACCATGATGTTCTGTGAACTGCAAGCTTTTCATTGGCACTCATTTTGACCACCTAAGCTGAAGTGAATAAAAGCTGAACTGAGCTGAACTGAATACAACTATGCACACTTGGCTATGTTGCGACAACAAAGCATTCGGCAGCAAGAAAACAACGAAAAATGTTTGGGGCATGAGCACAGTATGACGTGTATACTGGGGGACTAGAAGATGAAGCTACGCCGGCCTCGACCAGCTTAGGCAACACAATTGCATTGTGGTGCTGAAACCCGTAGCTAGATTACTAATTGTAATAGGCAACACCACACTTATTCTGGATAAAGCAAATACAAACAATACATGGCGGTTATGCTGTGTGTCACCAAGTCGTTGCCAGAGCGCAAAAATATCAGCCACTGGCTACAATGTATTTCTCTGAATAACAGAGCGTTGCATGCACTGATGTACCACGCGAGATACAATAGAAGGCACGCGAGATACAATAGAAGGCACGCGAGATACAATACCAGGTACAAGTTCATGGCCCTGGAGGCCTGCCCAAAATACAGTAAGGGGAACGCGAAGACTCGTTCGCTGCTCTGCATCACAATTTATATGCAGGCACGCAATAGAACACTACTCACTACTCACGAAGCTCGTTGGCCTACGACACTTTTTTTCAGCGACCATTAGTTGTGGCACATGACCTGATGAACACCATCCTTGAAATTGGTGCCGGTGAAGTAAGCCGGCCATGCTGACACCAGGCCTGATAAATGCCCCTGATCCACTCGCCATTTCAGCTCACGTCTACTTGGTACGCAACTGGAAGATTTGGAGAGATCTCGAGACGACGACGACCCATCATCATCGGCCACGACTAAACATAATGTGGCTGGACAATTGCGGAATGTTTATGGGTGCTTGTCTAAAGCAACGGTGCACACACAGGTTCTGTTATTGAATCCAAACCTCTAAAATATGATACATTGTTAGATTGGTATGCACTTTCTTAAGTGGTATCTCAACCCATGCATTTGCATGCTTAGGAAATTAATACTTCCGTTCGGACAAGAAACTGATAGGATTTTCTTAAGTGTCTCTCTATGCTTATGCAGAATGAACACAAGCAGTAGTCATATCTAGATTATGAAATATTGATGAAAGTCCATTCAATACAACCTGCTTATGAAAATTATGTAAGAACCCATTGCATGCAAAACAACATTGTTTAAAGCTTCCTTCATGTTTACGAAGGTAGATACAACAACATGGCTTAAGTTGACTATGGGGATTCTCGCTTTTAAAGCAAGTATGATAAGCAACTTCTTACTTTAGCCGAAATCATGAACTGAATGAGGGGTCCAATTGGGAAGTAGATAGATATAGGTGATTAGCATCAATTGCATTCTTAGTTAAATATTAGAAAAAGAATACTGAAGGAACATACAAAACCACAAAATTTACATCTCATTTAATATCATCCTCCGGATGCTTCAGGACCCCAGACATAAGCAGCCAACCCGCTCATCTCCCTGTCATAGAGATACGACGTGTTTCCGCTGACATCATATGGTAGGTTATTACGCGAGTTTCACAGATTTAGACCTTTGAGGGCGGAAGTTCTTGCGTTACCAGGCGGGCTCACTCGTAGGCACGCCACGGGCCACGGTGGTAATCACCACGACGGAGATACGCCCGGCGGACCCGTGGCGGGACCGTCGGGCGGGTCCATCCACCGGACTCAGATGTCGCCTGATGCAGAGACTGGGAAACTTCCGGAAGATGCGGTATTTTCCCGACGTTTGCCAGTTTTCAAGGTGTGGTAGAACCCCATCAAGTGGGGCTCGGACACCAGAGACCTCAGCGGTAGCCACTTCCATGTGGGGCTTGGACACCAGGGACCTCACCAGTAGCCACGTCCATGTGGGGTGGGACACCAGGGACCTCAGCGGTAGCCACGTCCATGTGGGGCTCGGACACCAGGGGCCTCAGCGCTAGCGGCGTCCAAGTCTGGCGCTAACCCTGATCACAATTACTCACTTTAGAACTCGATCACTTGCCTTCAGAACTCGATGTCTCAAGCGCAACAAGTATGCACCACTGGGAGTTGTCGTTTCCCAGCCACGTCTGTCGCACGCTGGCTACGAGTGGCTTAACGTGCACGCGTTGCGGACGCATTACGTGTGCACGTTGTCGACACGGTCCGAGGAACAACTTACCGTAACCAACCAGGTGTGGCTTAAATGCAGCATGCGCGCCGAGTACGCCGTTATTATGGTCTGTGCAACAGCGCCCCCGGGGAGTAATTTCCCCTCCCCGAATAACGCAACCATCGCTGGACCCAGCTGGGAGGGCGGGTACTACCGTCACTACAAATCATTGTTTGTGGGGGATATTGAGAAGCGATTATCTGCTTGTTCAATGCTTGCTTTTTATCAAGGCTCATTCTATTATCGGTGGTATTCACGCATGCTCGTAACCATCTTCGTCAATAATTGTTTCTTTTGAGCCAATCACCAAACCCGGGCGGTATCGACCTACCTTCGCCTTCACAAATGGCTTGTATTCCGCCCTATATGTGTTTTGGAGGACCGTCTTTGTATCCTTTAGGTAAGTTTTACCAAAAGATGAAACACAAATGATGAGTTGATTTGCAGATGCAAAGCACATTTATGCGTATCATTTGTCAATACCAATATTTCGCACCATGCACAAATAACCGCGAGGTATTGTAATTAATTTTCTTACTAAAAGAAGTTCACTGCTCCCTGCCTGTGACAAAGCCGAGCATTCATCGTGGCAGTACAGTTTTCGCTTTAACAGAATTTAAAATAACTATAATTATAGGTTTCCAAATTGTGATACTTGCACAGTTGAAATCATTGTACTGACGTTCGTCCTGACAAAGAAAGGCCGCTTTTTCCTTTTGATCACTGCAAGACAGGTCACGTCACGTGACCTTTGCAGCGACATATCACATTGTCATAGTTGCGTCGGTTGTATATAGCACACAGGCCGCCAAAGATATCTCTACATCGCCGAATTTGAATAATTTTCAGGGCTTATATATTAAAAGCCGGATGGCGGATCGAGCCACATGTCAGATCTGAGTTCGGAGCACCAGGCGGCTATGCAGAAAGTACATCCAGAAGAATAAAGTGGTGGATAACGGTTCTTAGCTTATTTGGACTTACGGGCGCATTGACTGCGTTGGTCATACAGCAGGATGACGGTTCTTAATTTTGTTCCGGCTGACAAAGCCAACGCAAGAGATACAAAATAAAGCCTATTGCAATAGAGTATTTGGGATCTTTGCCTCCGGTTTATTATGTTACTCCATTATTCATGAATATATTGCGCATGTAACATTATATATATATGACAACAGTGATACAATTGTCGTAGAACACTTAAATTTAGACTTAATGCGCAAGTTCTCGCACCATCTTGCAACAGAATTCTGACCCGATATTTACCATTGTATCTGGATGAGCTATGAATGAACAGACGCATATGTGTCACATATTTGTGCATATCCTGAAACTACGTTCCCGTTCCTACTTTAATCACATCCTCATTTCAGTCAACAAATGTTGTTTTTTTCTTGATGATAACCACATGTTTCAAGACAAGCGTGCATATATTAAAGTCTATAAAGTTCTCGCGTCGAAATTGGGCGTGAGGCGCAAGTTCTCGTCCACTCTTTCCCTTCACCTGCTGAACCTGCCTTCGGCATCGCACCCTTTGATACGTCCTATTTGCGCTGTGTGCTATCTGTCACTGATAACACCTCCATCAATCTTTTCGCACCCCTCCACCCCCGTCAACTTCCCCCATAGGACAGCCGCCGCAGATGTCTGCGGGTCCGGAAGTCAGTACCGACCCGGGCCAGCCGAGCCCGGCCGCGGCCGGCGCTAACGTCAACATTGCCGAGCTGTCCGCTGGCTTGGTCCGCCCCGCCGAATCTGTCCCGGTCGGACGCCGACGACGGCTGAGGAGGCGAGGATGCCGGGGCGGACAGCAGGTGAAGAGGAGAGCCCTGCAACGAGCATTACTATCATCTCAAAGGAATACTGCTCTGCATACCACTCCCGGCACTGGGGAAGCCCCCGTCGTGTAGAGTGTCGCCCATCTTGCTCGTTCCACTCTCCGTCCACGGGACCGGTGGTAGTACAGGAGACTGCCGGCCAAGAAACACGCGCCGGATGTCGTGTTCATCAGCGGCGACATCGCATGAACCGGGTCACGGATCAACAGCGTTTCCGCGACAGGCTCCCTTCTTCTTTCGTCATTCCGTCTCGCCTCACCATCGGTCAGACTCAGCATACGCTGCGTGCTGCCACCTGCCCTGAGCCGGTGCGCACCCTGGCGATTGGACATGCTAACGTCCAGTCATTAGTGCCGAAAATGAACTGTGGTCTTCGCACTCTGCAAGAACACAAACTAGACCTTACGTGCTTATCCGAAACTTGGCTCTCTTCCGCCGTGTCCGATAGAATCCTAGTATTTCCAGACTATAAACTAGTGCGTCGTGACCGTCCGGCCCAGTCGGGCCGCGGCCGTCCAGCTGCTGCAGCCCGAGGCGGTGGCGTCGCCATCCTATGTAAGGAAAATTCAATATGAAGCTGCTGCCTATATCAAGTACCGGTTCGTCCTGCGAGACGCTGTGGGTGTCTGTGAGTGGCGGGGGACACCGTGCTGTCACTGTGGGGGTGGTTTACCGCCCGCCATCTGAGCCCGTATCTGACGGCCTGGACGAGCTACAAGACCAGCTGCGTGCCGCCATCAGTCTCGGCAAGCCAACCTTTTGCCTGGGCGATATGAACATCAACCTTCTTCGTTCCGACTGCCCCGGTGTTCGTCGCTACGGACAGGTGCTGCAGGATCTCGGCCTCTCTCAGCTTATCCGGCAGCCGACCCATCTGTGGCCGACGGCAACACTGCTGGACCATATCATCACCAATGTCCCGGATATTGAGTCGGCCATTCAGCTGCCGCTCGTACCGATTGCTGACCATCTGACAATAATTGTGCGCGTGCCCTACCGCGGGCTGCGGTGTCGCCGGGCGTCCTTCACCTATCGCCCCTGGCGCAAGATTAACTGGGACGCCTTGTGCCTTCATTTCTTGCAGGCGGACTGGAGCAGTATGCACCGGGCAGCGGGGGGTGGACGCGAAACTAAAGGAGTTCATGCACTTGTGGCATGTGGCGGTGTATTGTCTCCTCAAGACCGTCCACCCCCGCCGGGCATGTTGCCCGTGGGTAGGTGACAGTCCGTACCTGCTGCAGCTCATGCGTGACCGTGACCAGGCTTTTCAGTTTTGGCGGAGCTATCGCACGGATTATTACTTGGTCGCTTATCGGAGGCTGCGAAACCGTGTGAAATGTGCGTTTGCAAAAGCCAGGCGTGACTTTGTGTGTGCGCAAATGCTGACAGACCGTGCCAATTTCTGGCGCCACATCCGGGACTTTGCGCTCCGACCGGCCGGGGGGAGGGGGCCGTGAGGGGCCTGGCAGCGACGGTGGCGGACGAATTGAATCGTCACTTTGCTTCCGTGGGCCCACGCATTGCCGCTGATCTCGTTGCTGGCAACCGCGGCGTTCCACTCATCCCTCCGCGACTACCTTGTGTGACTACCACTGGCCTCCGGCTACACCCGGTGACCCTGCCCGAACTATTCAGAGCCATATGTGAGATGTCTTCGTCGAAAGCGGTTAGCGTCGATGGCGTACCACTGCACGCTCTCCGCAACTGTTTTCCGGTTCTCGGGCCTCACCTACTTCACATCATTAACACTTCTGTAGTCTCCTGCGTGTTCCTACCTCGTGGAAAACTGCTTCGGTTGTTCCACTTCACAAATCTGGGCCTCGCGATGTCGCCAGTAACTTTCGTCCAATTTCTATTTTGCCAGTCTTATCCAAGTTATGTGAAAAAGTAGTATGTATCCAGCTGTCCTCTTATCTAGTCACTAATCACATTCTTTCCTCCTCCCAGTATGCATACAGGCCATGCCATTCGACGGAGGACGCCCTGGTCGACGCTGTCGAGTGGATTACACGTCGTGTCGACACTGGTCACATCGCTTCGGTCATCTCAATCGACCTAAGCAAAGCATTCGACAGCGTCGACCATGATATCATCCTGCGGAAGCTGCAGTGGTACGGCGTCGACCCGAGGTGGTTTGACAGCTACCTTACTGACCGGCGGCAGGTGGTGAGGGGCGGCTCTCTATCCCTTCCGCTATCCCATGGTGTTCCTCAGGGATCCCTGGTTGGTCCCTTGCTGTTTAGCATCTTCATGAATGACCTGCCAGCATACCTTCCATACGGACGTCTGATATCATATGCCGACGACACCCAGCTGCTAGACTCTGCACATCCTGATGAATTACCCGTTCTTAAATCCCGGCAGGAGAACACCATCCTTGCTATTCAGTCTTACTTCACATCCAACTCCTTGAAGATGAACCCCACCAAAACTACCCTACTGCTTGTCGGCACGCCCCAATCCCTAAAAAAGCCACATCCTACCAACTCAACGTTGGCAGTCACGTCCTAACCCCTCGCCATTCGTGAAGATGCTGGGAGTCATCATTGACCGCACCCTATCCTGGGAGAAGCACATATCCCACGTTGTCAAAAAGTGCAACTCCACCTTGTTCTGTCTCCACAATATCCGTCACCATCTCACACCCGAAGCACGCAAACTCCTAATTCAGTCTCACGTCTTTCCATACATCCTATACTGCCTCACTGTATGGGGCGGGGCTGCCCAATGTCACCTTGGACGAGTGCAGAAGGCGATCAATTTCGGGGCTAGAATCGTCGTAGGGGCTCGTCGTCGTGACCATATCTCGCCGACAGTGGCAACGCTGGGCTGGCGCAGTGTCCGTGACCTCATCACTCACCGCGACAACATCGCCGTGTTCAGAGCCCAGAATGATCCGCGAGCCCCCGAGGCGATCCGTGCTCTGTTCCGCCGGCGGTCGGATGTCTCCCGGCGCTCCACTCGTGCGACGGTGGCTGGGGCACTGGAGCCACCGCCTTTCCGCCTCAGCATGTCACGCAGAACCTTCTCCTTCCGGGCAGCCTCGGCCTGGAACCTACTGCCGCCGGCCACTTCCGCTTCTCGGACACGGGGCGAGTTCGTCGCGATGCTGAACAACATCTTATAAATTGACTTCACGTGTTCGGTTTTCCCCTGTATACTGTTGTCTTGCCGCTTTCATTTTTGCTCATGTTTGTGAAATGTATCCGACTGTATTCTGACACGAGCCAAATATTAATCCATTTTATGGAATCGGTTTGTTAAATCTCGCAAATACAACTACAATAATCCACCCATCACTGATAAGCACACCGGAAAAACATCGATGGCCGGCCGTTCGGCCAGCCGGCCTGGTAACCGGCGGACCACCTGACCGACTGGGCACAACGAGCAGTACACTCGTTTTCTGGAAAGCTGGCCATCAAAAAGGTCATTTGCCCGTCACCAATTTTCCCTTCTTGAGAACACTGGAAAACTCCCGTGTCGTATAAAATTGTCCGTGCCGAAGAACGCACGCTGAGATTATCAAGGAACATTTTCCGAATCAATTACCGTTTATTTTGAGTAAAAAGACGTTCCAGGCGCGCACCCAGGAGAGGGTAGGGGTACCGGCGAACACGAAGCTGATGAGATTGGTCCGGCCCCCACTGCTCAAGCATGGCATTTGGTGATATGTGACGGCACAGGAACTGGCAGCATCAGCTGGATAGGCCCATAAGGAACCGTGTTAAATTACCAAATCTGAGACCCTATGCCATATTTACTATGCGGTCAATCAGAGACCAACCCGGGGACTTAATGGGTGGGCGGCGCGGGAAGAGGGTAAAGTAGTGAATACCTATCCCACACAGCATTCAGACCATTTATAACGTTCGGACTGTTGAGACCCATACAAACATGCTTTACATAGCACAAAATACCAGTTATATATTGTCTTAAATCGCAGTGCATCAGCAATATATAATGGACGGGGTCTTCCTGATTAGCGTCTGACGCAGCACAGGCGTCAGCAAGTGGCAGTCGTCCATCCTTGGTATGGCAGCCCGATCACCAACATCCGGTGATGTAATGGAGACGGTCACCAGCAGCGGCAGCGTATAGCCTGTGAAGAACGGGTACCGAGATCACATGCTGCTGACAAAGGTAAATGCAACACGATGGTCCGAAAATGACTGAAGCCATCCCAACGCAGGATTTACTGACTAGTATCTAGTATCTTCGCGCGCATATTGAGCCCCTCGCCCGGTTTCGGCAGCCATATTATACTTGCACATATACGCGGGGTATATATATATATATATATATATATATATATATATATATATATATATATATATATATATATACATATATATATATATATATATATATATATATATATATATATATATAATATATACCTATATAAATATATATATATATATATATATATATATATATATATATATATATATATATCTATACATATATCTATTTACCCACCTAGGTACGATGTTGGTGCGTTCTTTTAAATCTCGTTTCACTTTGGTACATGTCTTACCCATATTGGTAGCTAAAAGCGTAAACTGAGAACAACGGCGACAACTACACCAGCGTACCCACCTGCCTCGCCCTAACCCCGACTGGCATAACCACAAGATTGCGTCTTAAAAAACAGAACAGCGAGTGCCCCGCGGTCCGCCACTGTTACTTACGCAAGAAAAGCCACGGGTATCCAAATACTAACGGAAAAAATCAAACTCTTTCACGTCCTCATTTCCGGTCGCACTGTATATATATCTCTATTGGCAATTTTAGTAAAATACCTACTAAACTTCCGGAAGCTTAGTAAATATTCATACTAAACTGACTTCCCCTCTTAGTAAATATACCTACGAAACCTTCTCGGGGGACTTGTTGAACTGTAAGTGGTACCAAATTTTACTTCGGGTAGCTTATGAAGTAAAATGGATTGGACAAGATACATATCATTTTTTCATTAAATTTGTGTTGATAAATGGTACCCAGGAACGAAATATAGTTAATCAGTATGCTTAATTGTACTTAAAAAGTAAGACAAAATAGCCATTTGTTTCGTACGCCATAACTTTTCAAAATGACTACTAAATTCGGTCTCTACTTCACACACCTTTTTCCTTCATCATGATCCAAAAGATATTTGCAAAGTCATTTTGGCGCATCAGCTAGAAAATCTAGTGTGTGTGTATACATAGGCTGTTTATGTTGGTACTGTTCTCCACGGCTTTTCGGCATTTGCTCTTTATTCATCAGACCACTCTTTTACGGTGTGGTAATAATTAGAGACTGCATCGTTGTTGCCACATTTGTTTGTTATTTGCAGCCATTTTGATACTGCAAAACATGTCGGTAGGCTAGAACCAATGCGTCCGCTTTTTATATCGAATTCGTTCCCTTTGATCGACAATATGTGTAGATTTTTGTGTATAAAGTTGTAAAGTGAAGTGAAGTCAGGTCATGAAGTGTTTTGACTTAATAAGAGCCACAAGGCCCCATCTCGTTTAAGTCTGTAAAGGGAAGATACCATAACCCTGACAAAAGACACTCATGACCAGGGTGGGAATTAAGGCACTTCTTAAGAGATTTTATCTCTGAAAACATTTTTGCACTCCGGGTTCATACTGGATAGGATGGGCTTCACATGTACTCTGACACAAATGTGGGAACAAAGATATCAATAAAAACAAACAGAATGACACCCAAAAAACAAATGCTGGTTATTCCACTTACGGTCACCACTCAAACTAATCACTTTTTGTAGCAGTCAGCAGCTGGACCACAGCTTCACACACTCCATCAATCTCAACCACCGGAATTGCCAACAACAACGCTCCAACAGCAACTTGCAAGATGATGCGCATGAACACAGAACACTTCTCCGGCTCTGGAGCCGCGTCTCGGAGTACCTGTGGTCCTGCCACCCTATAGTGGGAAACTGACAGTTTTAAGAGATGGCTCCTGAGTCCCGGAGGCCACCGATCAGAATTGGTTGCGTTAGCATTTTCTGTTCTGAAATCTGTCGGTCAACCAATCAACGCAAGGTATTTTGTATATGATGTCATAACCATTAGCAACTTTGAACACATGGTTAACAGTGTCCACACAAGTTAACAGTAAACACAAGACCTTGACTGATCGTTGCTTTCATCACATCCAACTGTGGCGTGTGCGGTAGCGGAGTTCCGTTCATATTACATGGGAAATTGGCTGCGTAGGTAGGTATGCGCTCTGAGCTGAGGGTGAAGTGTGAGTATTTTTGTTTGTTTTTCATATGGCTAGCCTTGTACTGAGACCAACCGTGAAAGGAAAACGCATTTCTCCTGTGAGTCATAAGAAACGAAACAGTGCTGATTATTACGGGTCACTGCTGGCGGTGCCATCCATTGTTCACTTCTTTGTTCGTATGTTTTGGCATTTGATTTGACCAAAAATGAGAATGATATTACTTAAGTATAATATGTAGGTACTGATTTAGGTTTTCCGGTCGGTTACTGGTAAACAGATTCCATGCATAAACAAATAATGTCCATGAAAATGTACTCCGGAAGAAATCAGTATGCACTCCGACTCCCAACCCGGAAAGTAAGTTTCCCACTCTGCTCATGACCACATATCTAATTACCACATATTTAATTCCAAAGAATCCATCCACCAACATCCTGCACACCAGAGTGGGAAACTTACTTTCCGGGTTGGGAGTCGGAATGCATACCGATTTCTTCCGGAGTACATTTTCATGGACATTATTTTTTTTATGCATGGAATCTGTTTACCAGTAACCGACCAGAAAAACCTAAATCAGTACCTACATAATATGCATAAGTAATATTGTTCTCATTTTTGGTCAAATCAAATGCCAAAACATATGAACAAAGAAGTGAACAATGGATGGCACCGCCCGGCAGTGACCCGTAATAATCAGCACTGTTTCGTTTCTTATAACTCACAGGAGAAATGTGTTTTCCTTTCACTGTTGGTCTCAGTACAAGGCTAGCCATATGAAAAACAAACAAAAATACGTCACACTTCACCCTCGGCTCAGAGCGCATACCTACCTACGCAGCCAATTTCCCACGTAATACGAACGCAACTCCACTACCGCATACGCCACAGTTGGATGTGATCAAAGTAAAGGATCAGTCAAGGTCTTGTGTTTACTTTTAACTTGTGTGGACACTGTTAGCCATGTTTTCAAAGTTGCTAATGGTTATGACGTCATATACAAAATACCTTGCATTGATTGGTTGACAGACAGATTTTAGAACGGAAAATGCTAATGCAGCCAATTCTGATCGGTGGCCTCTGGGACTCCGGAAGACGTCTCTTAAAACTGGCAAAGTTTCCCATTATAGGGTGGCAGGAACACAGGTATTCCAAGATGCGGCTCCAGAGCCGGAGAAGTGTTCTCAGTGCTCATGCACATCATCTTGCAAGTTGCTGTTGGCACGTTGTTGTCGGCAATTCCGGTGGTTGAGATTGATGGAGTGTGTGAAGCTGTGGTCTGGCTGCTGACTGCTACAAAAAGTGATTAGTTTGAGTGGTGACCATAAGTGGAATAACCAGCATTGTTTTGGGGTGTCGTTCTGTGTTTGCTTTTATTGATATCTTTGTTCCCACATTTGTGTCGGAGTACATGTGAAGCCCATCCTATCCAGTATGAACCCGGAGTGCAAAAATGTTTTCAGAGATAAAATCTCTTAAGAAGTGCCTTAATTACCACCCTGCTGCACACTCATCAATACCTATCTACCTTGACTATCAAGCCCTATTCACTCTATGCCATGTAACACCCCATTGCAGGTAGCATCCTAAAATGGATTGAGTTGTGGCTTTCAGATAGGCAGCAGAGAGTGATGCTTAATGGTACAAAGTCATCATGGCAAAATGTTCTTAGTGGAGTCCCTCAGTGGTTGGTACTGGGGCCACTGTTGTTCATTATATTTGTGAATAGCATTGAATGTGGCCTAAGCAGTAAGGTTTTGAAATTTACGGATGATCTGAAGATCTTTAGGGCAATAACAGGGCACAATGAGCAGGTTTTGCTGTAGAACGACTTAGACGAGCTTGTGAAGTGGTCCGAAAAATGGCAAATGAAGTTTAATTTTGATAAGTGCAAAGTCATGCATGTAGGTAGGCAGCATATGAAGGCACCATACTTGATGGATGGCCAAGTACTATCTGTGACTCAGCAGGAGAAGGACTTAGGTCTTATTTTGAACTCAAAATTGGGGCCATCAGAACAGACCAAAGAAGCCAGGAAGAAGGCACTAAGAATGCTTGGGGCGATACAGAGGAATGTGTCATACAAAAGTGAGGAGGTAATCGGGAAGCTTTACTGTGCATATGTCAGGCCACATTTGGAATACTGTCCAAGCTTGGTCCCCTAGTTATGAGAAAGATTGTTGGCTTTTAGAGAGAGTACAAAAGAGGGTAACAAAAATGGTTAATGGTATAGGCAACCTGGCATATGAGGAAAGATTGAAGAAATTGAATATGTTTTCACTTAGATATAGAAGGCTGAGAGGAGATTTCATCGAGGTTTTTAAATTTGTTCATGGTCAGGAACAGGCTCAGGGAAATGTTTGAATTTAACAGAAATGATGCAATTAGAGTCCATCAATTCAAAATTAAAGTTAATCACAGCAGGACAAGGTTAAGACAGTCTTTCTTCACCAACAGGGTAGTAGAACACTGGAACCAGCTGCCAGGAACAATTGTCAGCAGCAACACACTGAACATCTTTAAAGGCTGCATAGACAATCATTATAAGAATAGGGGGCTTGTTTTTCTGTATTCCAGGGAGGGTTGATTGACAGATTTGGTGGGAAACTGGTTCAGTGTACAAAGTGCAACCAAGAAGGGCCCTTGTGGCTCATAGTTGCACTGATCTTTTATGTATTTATGTCTAACACATGTGGCTTGAATTCCCTACTGAAAATTGTCACACTATTCATGCCTGCTTAAAGGGGTCTGTACAGTGCACACCCAGGCTTAACATAAATCTCACCCCATATAACACTACTTAGAACTAAAAAACAAGATTTTGCACCCCAAAAAAGTTGTTCACCCTATTTTTAAGTGCATTCATTGAGGGACTCACCAGGACACAAGCAGGCAAACTATTGCAATGATGAACAATCCTTTGACTGAATATCTTGTGTTGCTTATCTGTCCTACACCTTAATTTGTCAGTAAATTTGCAGATCAAGTTAACTTGATTTTTTTGCTGATTAAAAAAAAATAATATGCTTTTTGACATATTTAAGATGACGTGACCATTCATTTTCTCAGCAAAGGACTACATTTAAGTCAACTGTGGTTGTTGCAATTGATGTCATAGGCATGATCCAGAGGAAATGTGCTGCAATATTAACTGTATTTATGAGCTAACACTGCAAACATTTGCATACCATAATGGGATGGGATGGGCTGTGGCTCATCCGTTTGTACCTCGATGGTGTCAGACTGACCAACATGACACTCAGACTGCAGCTTATAACATTTTGTGCACTTTGAGATGGAAATGATGAATCTTGCAGCTGTGGATTTCCTTAAAAAATAAATGCTGGCAGACCTTGGAACAATTTGGGCAAATATCCTTCCTGGAAATCACACTGTTTTTCTGAAAAATGTTAGACTTGCGTGATTGTCCTCAAAAGAAAGCTTAATAATTATGTGAGATACTGGAGCACAACTGGTACACAGCAGAGCTAGGCCTACACTGATATGCATGGCTGCATGTGGTTTGTTTACTAACTTTACTGCTCAATCAAGAATTGAAAAATTACATAGAAAATATATATAGATAAATCATAAAAAATAAATCAAATATCCTAACCTGACCCAACCTCGGTTAAGATAATGTAGCATGGTAAATAAAACATGATAGCTTAATATAATCTAACCTAACCTAACCTAGCCAAACCAGAAAACCAGAATCATTCCAAACAAACATTTCTGCCACAACACCATCTGATCTTGGCAAGCATTGTTAGTGCTGCCATTAATGTTAACAGCATCTTGAGGAGCTTCTGACCTTGAGTGAAGGTTACTGATGCATGTGGCTGCAGATGTTTTGGGTCAGGAATGAATATGGGATTAAGCCAGAAACATTAGTTTTTCAATGTCAGAGTATTGAATAGAGTGCATGCAGTGTTAAACCTTTCTTTATCACATCTGTCACACCAAGTACAGATAATTATACATAGCTATATTTGTAGAGTGATGATTATGATTGCATATTTCTTTGCCCACTGAAAAGTAATTGTTTGTGGAGAAAGTGAGTGGTCACGTTGTCTTTATCACGTTAAAAAGCATAGTATTCCGGATAATTCAAAGAATCAAGTTACCTTGATCTGCACTAATAATGATTTGTCTAACCTGAATTGATGACCCCTGTGTGATACACTAAATAGAAGGACTTCATTCAGACTGACCTGATCTAGGCCTTCAATAATTTTATACATTTCAGTCATATCACCCCTTAATCTCATATACTTGAGTGAGTAGGTATATATATAATGCCATAAGTTTTCCCATAGTCTAGATTACCTAGTCCACTGATGAATCTAGGGGCTTTGCACTGCACTCTTTCTAGCATATCTATATCTTTTTCTAAGTAGGGGTTCCATGGGCACAATATGACCATAGTTGTCGACACATCCTAAAGCCCAAATAACTAACTAACTAAGTAGGGGCTCCAAGCCTGTACAGAATATTATAAGTGTAAATATTCCACACATAGGCTAAGTAGGGGACGAGTGGTCTAGGGGTAAGTTGCTCGTCTCACAATCGAAAGATTGTGGGTTCGAGTCTCAGCTGTCGCTACTCTTCGCCCGCGACCAATCGGCGTGAGAGATTGGCGACGCTATATGACCCAGCAGTCGATGTGTCGTAAAACCAATAACCAACCAACATAGGCTAAGTACAGTGTTTGCATGACTTCCCTGCTCTTATACCTCACATGCCCATTAATGATTCCCAGCTTTCTGATTGCCCTGTTCCTAGCTGAGATGCATTATTTTTGTCTGCTTTAAGACCATTTGAAACTATCATACCTACATTTATTTCCTCTTCAATAACATCTAGTTTCCTACCTCCTATTGAGTTATGGGCGCTAAATGACCTCGTAGTCGGCGCGCCCTTAAGCCCAAACAACTGACTAACTACCTCCTATTGTATGTCTGAATGTTTCACCTCCAGACCCCAGATGCATAACCTTGCATTTTTCATAGTTGAATGGCATCTGCCATTGATCAGTCCACTTTTTTAGTTCCTCTAAGTCTAATTGAATATTACTAGATTGATCACTACTGTTAGCCACTCTTACCAATTTGATATCATCAGCAAATTTGAACACCCTGTTCCTCATCCCTACCTCACCCCATAAAGAACATAAAGAGAAGTGGCCCTAGAACAGAGTCCTGTGGCACTCCACTCAGAGCATCCTTCCATTCAGATTTACATCCATTTAACACCATCCTTTGTTTTCACCCCTTAACCATGCTTCAATCCAACCTCGAACCTAACAGTCAATCCCATGCTTCTCTAGTTGCTGAATTTGATGCCCATGTGAAACTTTATCAAAAGATTTGCTAAAGTCTAAATACACAACATCCATCCTGCTTTGATTGTCTACTCCTTTTTGTACATACTTAATTAACTCCAATAGGTTAGTTAAACAAGATTGAAATACATGTTGGATATCCCTTAGAAGGTTGTGTATCTATATTGGTCTGAATAATCTGTTGGTCAGTTTTTCTGTACCTTGCAAACTATTGAGGTCAAACTGACTGGCCTGTTGTTTCCTGCACACTTCATACTTCCTTCTTTTTTATTAGTACTACATTTGAATTTTGACAATCTTTAAGTACTTCAGAATACTCCATAGATCACCTGAAAATGATACCTAGGGGAATTACCGATGATTTAGCACACTGTACTAAGATCCTAGCATATATATCACCTGGCCCAGAACCTTTATTAAGTTTCATATTTTGCAACTGTTTTTTCCAGCTTCTGTAGTTATTATAAGATCCTCCAACCTATCACCTACCATGACATGGCTTTTGGTTATTTCCAACATACCAGAGTTCTCTTTAGTAAAGACTGATGATAATTGTTTGCTTAAGGACTCCATTATATCACAATCATTGAGCACTATTTTACCATCTACCTCCAGTGGCCATACACTTTTTAGACTTCAATTTGTAGAAACTAAAGAACCTCTTAGCATTGCCTACTGAACATTCTCAAGCTAATGTGATTTCAGCCAGTCTTCTAGATGCCTTAACACACCTAACTTTATTTCTTGCTATTCTGTGATTTTAGATTTACCCAGCATCTTTTAGTTTGTTAAATGCCTGCTTCTTTGACTCCAGTAAGTGTTTTTACTTCATTGGTCAGTCATGAAGGGTGCTTGACCTCATTTAATATAATTGGCCTATTAGGAATGAACCTATCCTGACCTTGGAACAGTTCATCTTTTACCATTCTCCACATTTCATAAGCATGTAAGCCCATCAATAACTCTTCCCAATGAATTTATGTCAGGAAGTTCCTTGAACTCGTTGCAATTCCCTTCAGGAAAATTTGGAATCAATGTTTACTGATTCCTAAAACTTCCAACATATATGGAAAAGTGTATGATGTTGTGATCACTATTACCAAAGTTCTCTCCTATGCTCACATTCTGTACCTAATTTTACTCATTTGTAAGCACCAAATCTAACATTTCACTTCCCCTTGTAAGTTCATGTGCCATTTGAAAGACGAAATATTCTGCAACACAAGCCATGAAACTTCTTCCTGACTTGCTTAGACATCTAGTTTTGTCTCCCATCCCTGTTATGCTGATGACCCCCAACAATGCAATTCTCCCATGCACTCTCCTACTTATCTCTTCCTGCATCAACCTGTCAGTGTTTTTATTCTGGTCTGGTGGCCTATGGAATGGTCCAATCCTGAATCTTGGTCCATTCTTCGGAATGGTGGTAACATATATGCATGCAGTTCCACAATTTTGTCCCTAACAACTGTGGCATTTACATAAAACATAACAAGCTATTCCTTTCCTTGCTTGCAATGCTTCTCTCTTTATCATGCATCCAAGCCATGTGTGTAGAAAGTCCAGGCTGGACCCTCACTTCTGGTACCAGGTACATATCACAAGTACTGAGTTCACAAGTTCCCTGGCTCATAAGTGCTAAGGCTGCCAGATAACTTCCAACATATCTGGGGATGTGGTAGGCTCACAAGTACCCCATCTCATAAGTGCTATAAATGGTTCTGAATTATACTTCTAAATGACACCATAGATGTCCAATGACACCAGAGCCTACCTGCCTGGCCACAGATGGGAGGAGCGGGTGGTGACTGCATTGCTCCAAAAAGGGTGAATACCTTACCTAGCATAATCTAACCATTTTGGAGCAATGCAGCCACCACATGATACTGCCATCTGTCAGCAAGTAGGTAAGCTCTGGTGCAGTTAGACATTAACTGTGTCATATAGTGGTATCATTCAAAACTATTTTAGCACTTATGAAATGGGGTACTTGTGAGCTCTTGCTGTCCCTGTTATTTTTAGTAGTTTTGGAAGTTATCTGGCAACTGTTAGCATTTATGAAACCAAATCTGGCATATTTTAGCACTATGAAACAGGGTACTTCTGAGCTGGCAAACATATTAATGCCTGCCCTGTTGCATGGTGGGGTTTGACTGGGGTGTGAGGATGTACTTTTCCAGTATCTTTTCTAGATAGGCTTAACCCAGATGGGCACCTGTCGCCCTTATTAAGCCTTAATACTTTATGAACTTTATGGTGGTGGTGGTGGTTGTGAGAGAGAGAGAGAGAGAGAGAGAGATATATATATATATATATATATATATATATATATATATATATATATATATATATATATATATTTTTATATATAATACATGTATGTATGTATGTATGTATGTATGCATGCATGCATGTATATATATATATATATATATATATATATATATATACATGGCAGGAAATGCATACTTTTCAGTTTGTGGCAAACTGTTGCATCACACCTACCCTCCTAATCTAACATAGCATAGCCTATCACTATCATTTTTTTCTTCTTAACTTAATGTAGCATCCTGTCTTCAGAAAATTTACTTAACTGAGAAAGACAATTCTTAAAATGTTCCCAAAGTTCTAGTCACATTTCCCACTGAAATAAATGGTCACGGTACCCTTATCACATTCAGAAAAAAAAGGGGACGAGTGGTCTAGGGGTAAGATGCTCGTCTCACAATCGAAAGGTTGTGGGTTCGAGTCTCACCTGTCGCTACTCTTCGCCCGCGACCAATCGGCGTGAGAGATTGGCGACGCTATAAGACTCAAAAGACGGTCGACGTGTCGTAAAACCAATAACCAACCAACATTCAGAAAATGTATGTCTAGCATTTCTTCTTGAAATGCCATCTGGCGTCAACAAAAAGAAATACCACCTACCCGAACCAGTGTTATTGCACTTCAGCCTGTGCCATCTCTGGGTCTTTTCTCACCCCTGTAAGGCTTTCTGCAGCTAGGAAAAATGGAGTATGTGAGTGCTCCTAAATTTGGCATGCCTATTCCCACATCAATTTGACATGTATGAAAATTTAGAGTTCAGGTCATTCATGATCACCAAGTTAATTGAGGTCAAGTGAGGTCACCTCCAAAAAAGTTCAACAGGTTGTCACACTTTATCAGGTATAGATATTTGAATGAAAATCACTGTTTACTTATCTTTATGAATGCAGCAAAATGTGACAGAGGATTATTTTTAATGCATGTTCCAGGACTTATTTGTTTTAAATGTTTGCCTATTGTGGTCAAAATTGAATATACTAGCTAAGGTAAGCAATTTGCATGAGGCTCATCTTACTTAGACCAACATTTCTTGTTGTGTTTACACATTTGATTTTTGTACATAAAAAACTTCATTCAAATTTCACACAAAACACAAATATTTGGATGGCCAAACATTTTGGCACCATGGTTATTTCACCTTCGTTTTCTTAGTACAAATTAGTTGTTTTTAAAATCCTTTCTAAGATGAACTCCCCAGAGCCAATAGCATGACTTCAATTGTGGCCACATAACCCCCAAAGTGACATCACTTTTTGAAGGGATTCAATTTTGGGGGTGATTTCTGGCCTCACTCGTTGAGAGCCTTCTGATGACACCTCTTTCGTTTCTATGCAGCACTGTTTGGAGATTAGAGGAGGGTGTATAGGGACACCCCCCTGACTGACTGGAATGATGGGTGGGGGTAAGGTATCCATGAGACAAATTTTGCACACATTTTACCTCCATGGACTTTTCTTATAAGTTGGAAACATTTTCTGACTTTAGTCAAAACTTGAAGTTTGTGCATAAAACATGACTAGGGAATCTGCACTTAACTATCAGTTGAAATGAGAGCCTGGTGCTCATAATAATATAACAATTTCCATTTTCTATAGATTTTTTGCTCACTGTTTACTTCATGAGAAAAATAAATGTAAAATAAGTTGGTATTTTGTATATTATTGTGAACATTAAGCTGTTATTTACACTGATATTTATAGTGTTGCTCATTCATTCCATGAGATATCATTCACAAAAACTCCACGGAACTGATACAATCTAATGACCACTGATGGCATATATGATAAAATATATACCTATGAATGTTGAATGGCTTACGTGCACCAACAGATGTGGGATGGCTTGAAGCTTATGGTGAACTTCAATGAGCTGACATAGTTTAATCCAAATTATTTTTATGGCACTTATGGATGCTGGAAAGTGCCCACACATTCACATGTTGGATGTTGCAAAGCCTATGGTAATCTACAATACATAACCTAACCTGATAACAGTAATTTTTCATCACACAAACCATATACCTATTGATGTTGGGTGGGAAAGCCTGCACCTATGGATGTTAAGTGGCATAAAATATAAACCTATGAAGTCGAATGGCATAAGACCTACACTTATGACTAAGTACCCTTTAGACAGGCTTAATGAAACAGACACTATGTTAGCATATCAGAGCTTATCACACAAAGATTGGCAGCAAAATATCACACTTTTGGCTCATTTTATTTGATGCAAGTTCTTAACGGCTATAGAATAATTGGTTATTAATTTGCCAAAATTATACAATCTTAATATATATAAAATGATTTAGGACAAGGTAGACTGGCCACAAATGCATGAATTGAATTACACCATTTGTAGGAATTAAGCTGCCTCTCCTTGAATATTCGTGATTATACGGTAGATTTCCCTAATTTTCAACCAGAAAATTGTTTTCCCAAGATCTTTCCAAAATCCCTTGAAAGCGTTGCGACCGACCGCTCTGGCCGCTCAATTTGTTGTTTTCTGCTGCATAAATGGAGGCTTTATCAGCCTTCGGTCTTGCTCAGTATAAACTGAGGTCATTATTTGTCATGTGGTGTGTTTGGTCGCTAACAGGACCTCGTGAATATATGACATATATGAGCCTTACTATATCATAACATAACATATATATAATATATGAGCCTTAATTTACTTCAGTTTTTCAATATTATCCTCAGGTGCAAACTATTGCGAACATTTTAGAAAAGACTTGTCAGATGTCCGTTTTACCTATTGTGACCATAATAGCTTTTCGAGATCCCTGGATGTGATCCGTACCCCCACCACGACGAGGATGGTGTGGCAGCCTACTCCTGTATGGGTTAACTAGTCTGTATAGAGATAACTCTAAAATATATAGGAGATGAACAGCAAAATTCGATGTGATGTGAAAATCAAATCGAATTGATGATTTACTGCAGAGTGCTGGAGCAGTTTACAAATGATGCCACCTTACTTGCAGGTCCTGTAAGCACAAAGAAGTATCATGTCCCGTGGAAGTAGTGCAGGCTTTGATCGTCACATAACTATATTTTCTCCTGAGGGCAGACTCTACCAAGTAGGTAAGTACCTCGTAATGTGTATTGCATGTACATTGCTTTCTCATATTGTTTGTAGTGTTAAATAGGATCATTTTGATTATGTTGTTTTTGCATTTCTAAGAGTTTTCAGCCGAATATGCCCATTACAACAGTGTTAAGTCAGTGTAGGACTTGGAAAGGTGTAGAAGGGCATCTTGCAATGACGTGATGTGACGAGCATCTTTGTGTTTCTGGTGCTTTAGTACCTTTCTGTTGTGAGTCTGTTTTTATTATCCGTCAACAGGTTGGTCCATGGTCTGGATGGAACATCATTGGCATAATGAACTGAGTTGTGTCTTATGCAGTACGTTTGGTGTGTCTGTTCCTGTACAATGACTTGGTTGTGAGGTGACGTCGACGCCAAATGGCCTGTACAGTCAAGTGTGGGATGGAAGCCTTTCCAAGTCCCACCATTGTGTAAACCTTATATGCTTCAAAGATGCATGTAACGTTTTCCTAGCTACACTCATGATCCCAAGGGAAGAAAAACCATCATCTCGTTGGTGCAATCATCTCTCATCATCAAAAATCATCTCGTTTCTGCAACTTCCGTTTGTCGCCACCCAATGTACATCCATAAACTACATGGCGATACCCACATACCCGGTATTTGCGTTACAGTGATGCGTCCAATTGATGGTCCCTGAAGGTCAGTGGTGTGGTTCCTGCTCTAATGTATCTGGGTTTCTTTTTTCAGAGTATGCTTTCAAGGCTGTCAACCAAGGTGGCCTCACATCCATTGCTCTGAAAGGAGAGGACACGGCTGTAGCTGTGACTCAGAAGAAAGTGCCAGTAAGACAAAACACTGGATGCAGTATGTGTGTGTTCAGTGTCACATGTCATCGGTCAATTTGAGTGGAATCGTGTCCCATTAGTTGGATGTAGCTTACTGCATGTATTAGGCACACATGTATTGTGTGCTGCGAACATCGAATTGATACCCCATGCAACGTCGAATCAGTGGCGTCCTTGATTTTGCGGTTGACATTTCGTCAATCTGAAGGCGATCAACATAGCTAGAGGTAGTGGACACGCATAGATACAAATATGTCACAATAGTCTCCACGATGCACTCAATTGTTGTTCATTGTTTGTTGCCCACTGAGTCCACTGAGAGGCAGGACGCTCATGATATGCTGGTCACATCAAAGCCACCAGTGTACAATCAAACCATGCACTAAGGACGGGCAAGAAGTGTATGACCAACGCAGTCGATGCGCCCCTAAGCCCAAATAACCAACCAAGGACAGGTAAGATCTCTAATTTTTGGCAATGTTCAGTACCGGGCCGCGGTAGCTCAATCGGTAGGGTGTTGGACTCTTGATCGCAAGATTGTGGGTTCGAATCCCGCAGCCGGTGGGATTACCGAGTCTACCCGCGACCAATCGGCGTGAGCGGTTGGCGTCGCTAGATAGCGTAGCAGTTGAATGCATCGTAAAAGAACCCAAGGTTCCTCTTCTTCAAGGCAATGTTCAGTATTTGTGACTGCAGATGCTTTCTCTGTCTGAAAATGTCAGCAGTGGGGAATGATCGCAGGAAATTGTTCGTGTACGAGGAAGACGCGTCATGAATCCATTCATGACAGTATTCACTCCAGCGGGCAGTACTTAAAATGTAGAATGTGGTGTATGGATACAAAATATGGATATACAAAGGTGCAAAATATGGATTTCTTTGCGTCTTATGTGCGCTGTTGCCTCTCAGTGTTTGCCAGCGTCACTTCCACTCAACTGATTCCAATACAATGCGTAATGAATTTTGCTGTCCGATTCCTAACCCAGAAACAGAAATACTACCGCTACAGCGCTGAACGCAGACAGCTGAAGCTGCCGACTGCCAGCCGGCCGGCCTGCTATGCTGATCTGTGTCAGCTGAAGCTGCTTCATGACATCGACGGGACGCCAGCTCCACTCGATGACATTGAATCATGATGTTTTGCAGTGTCGTACTCGGGGGCCGCGGTAGCTCAGTTGGTAGAGCGTCGGACTCTTAGTTGCAAGATTATGAGTTCGAATCTCACAACCGAAGGCATTACCGAGTCCACCCGCAAACAATCGGCGTGAGAGGTTGGCGACGCTATGTGACCTAGCGGTTGAATGCGTCGTAAAAGAACCCAAAGTTCTTCTTCTTTAGTGTCGTACTCGCCGGTCACACATACCGCACGCTAGAACCGGTCATGGTGCTAGGGCATTTCGTGTCCGTGCTGCCGAGCGCAAAATGAGCATGGTATCGGTCGTGAGCTGCATCGTATGCACACCGGTTTAAAAAAAACGTGGGGGCGCACATCGCCTCCACTGTTGACCGAGGCGCAGTTCCGTGGACATCTTCCTTTTTAACTGTGTTGTGTATTAGGTAACATTGGGACTGTTAGTAGCCTTTTTGAAACTGTGATTGACAAGGTCAAGTAATAGCCACTTGCAAAGTGGATTGTGCCTGCTTCTATAATACACAGCAATACACCAAGTCGTAAGCAAACAGGCGATGTTGTGAATATCCAGTATATTGATAACATTCCATGGAATTAGCGTCAGGACATTGCAAAGCCCTTCAAAAGCCACCCTCTTGTAATGACAAGCTCGAGACCTCGTTGCGCGTGATGCTGTTTCACATTTAAAGGAGAAGTGCGTTGTCACGGCAAGACAATCGGATGATCTCAATTGTAACTTAGACGACTTCATTTCCACCTGATCTAAGGTTGGATGTTGACAAAAGGCTGAATACAAAATAGAATCGCCACCAATTCGCCGTCGTGTGAATCACAAGTATGGTGAACGACCAAATATCTACGGAATATCTACCAAAGAAAAAGTGGTGACCGACATGTGTGGTTATTTTGTTTAGATATTCCTTCAGCGCCATCAGGTCCTTTTACAGATACCATCGCCATATGTCATCATTTCCTATCCTTCGACATTCTTCGATGGAGAGAGGCAATTATCTTGCCCCTTTGAAATTCGGACGTGATGAAGCACAGATGAAATTCATAAGTCACGCTGAGTGAACACGATGATGCATAGTTGATATCAACGTCAACTGATCGCCGCTTCGTCAATCGAAGCAGGATATGACAGGGTGTGCACATCATGATATTGGAGTTACCATGCAGCAGCTAGTATCTGGTTCTGAACCGACCCTTTCGGACTGGATGTGGCTCATCCGGCGTGTACCTGAGGTGATGCGGTCAAAGGAGTTGCGGCGTCGCATCATGTCTCGTGCGCGTCCGAAAAATGTGAATTTGATTAAGCGATATGTTTCTGCCACTTCTATCATGCGACAGTGAAGTTCTGCGCACCATGACCACCATCTCTGTATATCCGGTTATGAATAGGCGAATGAGGAGTAGAATTTGAACATATTTTGCAACTCAGCCAAATATTTTTTGACAACATGCATTTATTTTGATGGCTAAGCCATCGTCGCCAACTTTATTTGGCCAGACTTCCCACCCGAATAGGCTGCCACCCCGTCGCCATTTCGCCCTTAGCTGATATCGAGCTCCAGGACAAAGACCAATCGGTGTCATTCCAAGAAACCAATCGAACGGTATCTTGTTTTACGCTTTGGTGAGCCTCTCGAGTAGGCTAAGGATAAGGAAGTCCCGATCAGCGTGTGTGAAAAACCTCGAGCCGAACCGGAAAACAGCAATATCTGAGATAAAGTGGTGGAACTGCGCCGCTGTATAGATGAAGTACGTACCAACCTATCGACATCAGATGTGGATAGGTTCGTACGTACGTCAAGTTACTTGTTAAAACTTCGGTATGTTGTAGGTTGTCACGTTTTGACCACTTTGTGGTAGGTTGGTAGAACCTAATCTACAAAATTTGGTGTTCTCCCATGCATTCTTTAACCCGCGCTGTCTTTCCGGTCAGATCCTCTCACTCCGTCTCGGAGTGGAGGGTCCTTTATGCTCCCCCCTCTAATCTCGAAACTAAGAGTTGTACGAAAACGAAAGTGGTGTCATCGGAAAGCGCTCGATAAGTATGGCCCGAACCCACCCTCAAAATTGTATCTCCTCAAAAAGTTACTCCACCATTGTATCATGACTGACCCTGCTTTGCATGTGTCGTGCTGAATACTGTCTCAAATGGTGACTGGAATGTGACGCATGCTTCTTACTAGAGACACACGTGAACTTGCCACTTACGTGTGTGCCGTTTCTTTTCAGGACAAGCTTTTCGACGCCAGCACCATCACGCACATGTTCAAAATCACCAAGCGTATTGGCTGCGTCATGACTGGGATGACGGCCGACTCCCGCGCCATGGTAGGCTTCACTGTGTGTGCTGTTCACCTGGCGGCAAGAGGACTAGCCTGTGTTGTCATATCCTTGATGCATGGGATGTGTGCATCCTTGGCGTTACGGGTGCACCTTGGAAAGTTTGTCAATGAAGTATCGATAGTCACCGCGGTCCAAAGTTGTCCGAAGGAGAAATATATGTTTTATCAATTGTTTAACGCTCTGGCGAGGAACATATCATTTCATCAATATCATACGACGAACTTTCCTCGATGATTAAAAAATACAGTCGAAAATTACTTTGCTCTTGGTGTATATTTGGGTAGAACCCTTCGTCAAACCACAATAAAGAACAAGCAATTCCATCTAACGGTCGAATTCTCACTGCCATTCTTTATTATATATACATTATAGGTATATACTTTATCATGCTTTATTATTACTTTACTACTTTTTTTTACCGATATTGCTACTTTATTATAGATAATAAAGTATGGCAGTGAGAATTCGACCGTTAGATGAAATTGCTTGTTTTTTTGTGGTTTCAGGAAGGATTGTACCCGAATATACACCAAGAGCAAAGTAACTTTCGACTGTATTTTCTAATCATCGAGGAAAGGTCAACGTATGATATTGAGAAATATATGTCTAAGCCACGTAATCTTCCCCATATCCTTACTCGAGCCCATCAAATTGCACCAAGAACTCAGAAAAGTGTGTAATCATCATAAGTGTTCAAATTCACCAGTGTGACACTAAATGGCCAGCCAGAAGCGTCACGCAGTGCTCAAAAGGTGGTGAACAGCCAAGTGCTCAGGACGGGGTAGTGCGACAGCGGCTCGTATTAGGGTATATGATGAGGATAGTGGGAGCTGATTTGAATTGTTATTCGGACATTTTATGGTACTTCATCGATCACGTTGGCTATGTGGCAATAGGTAATTTGGTCCAACAGAGAACAAAAACGAACATGTGATGCAATACCACATATACTATGCTGCAAAACATTGCAATGAACGTCGCTTCGTGGGCCAGAGCAGCGAGGAGCTACTCATTTCAGAGTGCTGCAAATCTTACAGCAAATCTAAGCGAAAGCTCCCACTATTCAGGCGTGCTTTGCTTGGTACGCACACCGGCGCAGACCTTCGCCGGCCGATCACAACAGAACCTATTCCTGCATTGTCAGCCAGTGAGAAAGGGGAGGGGTAGGCGATCGGAACCGCGCCTTTTATCCACGGACTTTCAGGGGTACGCACACCCGAAAGTGCCCACTCCGAGTGTGGTCGGTGACGCGGCGTGCCGGCTACGCGCGCAGGTGCAGCGGGCGCGGATCGAGGCGGCCAACTGGCGCTACAAGTACGGCCACGACATTCCCGTCGACATGCTCTGCAAGCGGATGGCCGACATCTCGCAGGTGTACACGCAGAACGCCGAGCTGCGCCCGCTCGGCTGCTGTGAGTGCACCACTTACGGCACATGCCGGCCCGGCGCGACCCTCCGCGGGTGGTCTGCAGTGGGTGGGGTGTGTAGCGTGTCGTCACGTTTAGCTAGGGTGGTGGTGGTGGTAGTGGGGAGTGGTAGTGCTGGCTGTGTGGTGCTAGTCTGCGTTTTCTTTGAACGACGGCGATAGCAGTGATTTGTTATTACTGTCGTTGCTGTCATGAGGAAGATCATAATGAATCTGGCGACGATGGTAACGATGACGTTGACTACCATTGTGATGGTAGCGATGCACGCGATGACGACACCATTGACGATTGCGGTTGTAACGACAATTATGACGATAATAGCACCAATTGTGTCGGTCATGGCATAATTGACAATAGCGGTGATGACCCTGGCGCCCCAAACCCACATAATCAATTTAGGACAATAATAGAAAGGTGACTTTTCATCTGATATCAAATTTGGAAAAATGTTGTCAAGAAATATTATAGTTCAGTGTGATTAAACTATCTTGCACGGCATTTCATCAATATCACATCTCAAGCGTGCAGAGTTCACCTTCAATTTCAGGAACTCAATTCTTGATTAGCCTCACCGGACACCCGATCCAGCAAACCAGAATATGCAATCTTTGTCAGCCCGCTAACATATCATGTGGCCCCAAAACATTTCACTGCCATGTGAAAGATTACACCATCACAACAAAAACAACGGCGCAACATGGTTTCAGAGCCGACTTCCTCTCAGTAATACATATTTATTCATATATTCTTCGGTCGGCATGGCCCTTCATCTTTTGCAAAATTTGTATGCGTAATTTGTAAGAGAATCACTAGCAGTACAATGAGGGTGACACAATCGAACATGAACTCCTAGCGGCGTATTAACTGTTCTTCTCCTCTGTAGGTGGCACCACATAACTTTTTAAAAAAAACTTACAAGCTTAAACACTCGGCAACGTAGTATTTTGGCAATATTTTGTCTAACTTCGAGGAGATCATATTGAATGTTACCTTTATATATCACCATGCTCCTTACAGCCGCACTCAAACACATAAGAACACTAATACCTTGATGACCGTAACAAGCACGATGGTCGCCAGGTATGACGCTGGTGGCGCACGATGATGAGCTGGGGCCGTGTGTGTACAAAGCCGACCCCGCCGGCTACTACTGCGGCTTCAGAGCTTGCAGTGTCGGAGTCAAGCAAACCGAGGCCAATGCATTCCTCGAAAAGAAGCTCAAGAAGAAAACCGACTTCGGGCACACCGAAGCCATCCACGTAAGCAGTCTTCCGCACCGGCCATATAAGATGGTCCAACAATCGGGGGCACCACGAGGTCTCCAGATTGTTCCTGAGGTACTCTCAGGGCTCCCCTGAAGATCATCGTAATCGTCGATCCGAGCTGCTGCCGAGTTTTCCTCAGATCTTCTCAGTGGAATACCTCACCTCTGTGAGGGCGAGGAACGGGATCGAGTTCATCTTCCCATGCATACGTTGTCCGTATAGCTTCAAGTCAAGGTGCTAGCTTACAGTGCCAGATGTAGTTGCGAAAAGTGACGCACGTCGTGTCTCTGGTGTCCAATCAGTCGTCTTGAACCTGCCAGTATTCCTCGCTTCAAGTATTACAGTCCTCATTCAGAGCTAAGCGTGTGATCGAAACTTATTGCATCATCACGACCTGTTCCGAACCCACTTATCAAGCAGTTGAGGCCCCCTTAGGTCCAAATTGCTCGCCTGCCGAGCCTCAGTACTCCCCAGCACTCCGCTATGCCAAATATATCCCACGACTGTTGTGTACCTGTGGAATGTTGCAGCAAGATCTTTGGAGGGTGCACGTTAAAAAAAATCCCGTATGCTTCAGAATTAGAACAACTTAAAGGTCCACTGCATTCCGGCCGATGTTATAGCACCAGTATGCATGTCAAAATGTCCTTTCAGACAAAGCGCATTTAACTTGAGATATTTATATCCTTATGCTTCTGTTTCGTTCATTCTTCCCATTGACATACAATCATTGGTGTTTCCTTCTGGGCTGCTCATGTGGCTCCGCAACTGTTGGAGTTTCAGTTGCGTACAAATCCGCCAGATACCATTTTGCTTCAAGCGACAAAGTTGCTTATACCAGGATAAGGAAAAGGTAACTAAACATCTGTATCAAACTAATCAGGTTCACGGCTAACTGAACTGGCAGGCTATTATGGATGCGCATACCTGAACTGTTTATGAGCATTTGATTATTTTCACTCATCTTGGTATCCGTGGTATTGGAGCCACACCGACGCTCGATGACATTGATTGTGGGCGGTGGAATAGGGTGAGGCGCAAGATATGCGTTTGCCTGAGTATTACACCAGTGTTTACCAACGTGAGTGAATTCCCCTGGAGATGTTATTTCGGGCCGTATGGATACGAAGGCATGTGTAGAGCATGGCGTTAAAATGCGTGCTGCGTGCCTTGTTTTATGGGCAAGGAACTAAGACATGTTGCTAAGAAATGAAATGCACCGAAAAAGATGCACGTAAAACGATACCCCGATGAAAGAAGAGCTCTGCTCACTAGAAGATTGTGTTTCAGCTGGCCATTACAGCGCTCTCCAGTGTACTGTCGGCCGACTTCAAGCCGTCAGAGATTGAGGTGGCCGTCGTCTCCAAGGAGCACCCCGAGTTCAGGTAACAAGAACGCAGTCATGCGCTAGATGTTTCACCACTGCATTCCTTATCACAAAATATGCTACAACCCCTTCAACGTCGAACGACCACCAGAAATACCATCAAAATGTTCGTTTTGCCTCCTTCATTGCCGGGTGGCGCTTTGCAAACTGGATTGATAAAAAGGTACAACTGCCATTCAGCTTATAAACTGCTTTCCACCTTGTGACTTCTAGCTGCACGGATGAATGAGGTAGTGAAAAGAAACAAGCTCCTTTCGCTGAGGAAGTTAAAGTGTTAACGTCACGTGACCGATATAGAAGTTGCTACTTATTACTGATTTCTGTCTCTCCTCTCTGTCTCTGTCTCTGACAGACAGACAGATAGACAGGTAGACAGGCAAAGGCAGGTGGACAGCCAGACAGGTGGACAGACACAAGGACAGATATACAGACAGAGACAGATAGACAGAGGCAGATAGACATACAGTGACAGATATACAGACGGAGACAGATATACAGACAGAGACAGACAGACAGACAGACAGAGACAGATAGACAGACAGAGACAGATAGACAGATATACAGAGGCAGATAGACAGACAGAGACAGATATACAGACGGAGAGAGATATACAGAAAGAGACAGATAGACAGAGGCAGATAGACAGACAGTGACAGATATACAGACGGAGACAGATATACAGACAGACAGAGACAGATAGACAGACAGACAGATATACAGACGGATAGACAGATAGACAGACAGAGACAGATAGACAGAGGCAGATAGACAGATAGAGACAGATATACAGACGGAGACAGATATACAGACAGAGACAGATAGACAGGCAGAGGCAGATAGACAGACAGAGACAGATAAGCAGACGGAGACAGATAGAGGCAGAGACAGATATACAGACAGAGACAGATAGACAGGCAGAGACAGATAGACAGGCAGAGAGAGAGAGAGAGAGAGAGAGAGAGAGAGAGAGAGAGAGAGAGAGAGAGAGAGAGAGAGAGAGAGAGAGAGAGAGAGAGAGAGAGAGAGAGAGAGAGAGAGAGAGAGAGAGAGAGAGAGAGAGAGAGAGAGAGAGAGAGAGAGAGAGAGAGAGAGAGAGAGAGAGAGAGAGAGAGAGAGAGAGAGAGGGAGAGAGAGGAGAGAGAGAGAGAGAGAGAGAGAGAGAGAGAGAGAGAGAGAGAGAGAGAGAGAGAGAGAGAGAGAGAGAGAGAGAGAGAGAGAGAGAGAGAGAGAGAGAGAGAGAGAGAGAGAGAGAGAGAGAGAGAGAGAGAGAGAGAGGGAGGGAGGGGGAGGGGAGAGAGAGAGAGACAGAGACAATCCATATATGTCTGTTTATCTATCTGCCTTTGTCTATCTATCTATCTGTCTCTGTCTGTCTGTCTATCTGTATATCTATCTGTCTATCTGGCTCCGTCTGTACATCTTTATGTCTGTCTGTCTCTGTCTGTCTATGTCTCTGACTATGTCTCCTCGATGCACCCTAAACCCCAAATAACCAACTAACCAATGTCTCCTCTATGTCTCCATATCTGTCCATATATATATATATATATATATATATATATATATATTTATTTTTATATATATATATATATATATATTTATTTATATATATATATATATATATATATATATATATATATATATATATATCCGTCTATATATCTGTATGTCTGTATGTCTGTCTGCCTGTCTGTCTGTCTGTCTGTCTGTCTGTCTATCTGTTTGTCACTGGTCTCGCATGCCCTATCATTGCGTTCCAAATACCGTCTCTCGACATGCGAGTCCCGTTCAGTGTTGGATTTTCACTTCTCGCTCTTGGATTCGGAGTGTATACTCCTTGAGTTCATGCAATTACGGAGTGCATAATGCCTGGTAACCATGGGGTGAATACAAATTACTGAGACAAAGAAATAAAGTCTTGTTTTTCCATTCAAGAAGCATACATTACAGGTGTTTCATCCCACACAGCCTAAGTATGCCGCCTGATGCTGGATCACATAAAAATAGTATTCACTGAGAATACAAACTTCACATAGCAGTCATATGTGTTGTGGTGCTGGAAAAGTGTTAAATATACTGTCATTGGCAAGAAATGATGCATTTAATCGTGATTGATTTTCCATGCGAGTTTGAATATATTTCAACTTCAGGTAGGTAGGTATGATGAAATATATTATTCAAGCTTAGGGTATCCACAAGACATGTCTTGCACAGTTTACCTCCATGAAGCAAACAAATTGGTTAGGCTTGGTTATGTTATGATAAGTTGGGCTCTACTCTTAAGTTGGACAAGTTTTCATATCCAATGCTTTTTTCTATTTCAAGAATTTGTTTTTCAACAATGAACCAGGCAAGGTTAGGTTATGTCAGGTTATGTTCGTTAATTTGCATTTTTTAAAAGAAAAATACTGATTGCAATTTTTCCTTTTTCAAGAGAATTGTTCTTTTTGCATTGAAGGTTAGGCTAGGTTAGGGTAGATTATGCCACATTTTTTATTTCCCAAATTAATGTTTACACTATATTACCCAACTCCAAGCCCATTTATTGGTGTTGTTTTGCCTGCCAACTGGAAAGTATGTATTTACAGTGGAAGTGAGTGGTCACACCATGTAAACCACATTTTTAAACATGGCATTGGAAAAGGAATTTAAATAACCCAAAATTACCCTAAACTGCACATTTACAAATAGAAACAAAGTGATGATGAACAAGAATTATGCCTTTCACATCAGGAACCACAAAACCTCAATATCCCTTATGGAAAATGATTGGTCCTGAACCCTGTGCTGATGAAGAATGCCCATGGCATGGTTGGATTCAAAAAATAATGTATCAGGACTGGGAAAAAAATGTTTCCAATAGGAAATTTGAATCCATTCATTCCATGCACCACCATAGGCATTATGTTAAATTTGGAAATCATTATGTCGCATCGGCAACAACAAAAGTGTACAAATTTACACCTGTGATTAGCATGCTCCAACTGTTACCCATCGAAAGCCAGCATTAATAGCAATTAGCCATATTCGCCGCAATAGAATCGGCAGAAAAAAAAGAATTCCTACAAGGGGTATGCCAGACAATAGGAGTCACAGAAGATAATAAAGCAGCACCTACCAGTTACTATTCCCACAGCACCTACTCTTTTCCCGAGGGGCACACCTGAGGAGAACGAACACAGAAAATAACAATGGCCTCCTCCCCGGCTTCGTACCTTGGCTGTTGCCTTGGCTGACTCGATAGGCCTTGGCTGGCCCAAGGCCGGCTGGCCTTAACCTTCATCAGGGCTGGCTGCGACTTGTGTTACATTGTCACAAAAATAATGCAATCGAGACAAGCTGCTCTTTTACCTTTGTCAACAAAGATTTCATCCCATTGGCTGAGTTCAAACCATTAAGCCAATCAGCAGCCTCCGTACAGTCAGCCGGAGTTGACGAAAGACCAGTAAGCGGCTCGTAACCACCCCGCATTTAGCAGCGTATAAGAACATGACGGCTAAATTTCCATTTTCCAGGAGTGGGATAAATTAGTTGTCGGAGTGGCATAAACACTATTATTGCCACCAGTTTGTGGTGTATTTAAACAATGTAGGTCATGAAATGGAAGGACACTGAAATTTCTGGTTATATGGTGGTCCATTTGACTGTAAAATGTAACCAGATTTGAAGAACGTTTTGGTACCATTTAGATCATTTTCTTGCGTAAAATCCATCGGATATCTTTTTGTTTTATTGCTCTGGACTGGTCCAGGATGCAAAACGATCAGTTTTGTTCGTGTCAAGTTATGTAGAACATCTCAATCTTCAAGGAAACAGAAAGGAATGCATTATTTGTGGCCTTTCTTGGCCGTAGTTTAAAAAGCTCCGACCGGAGTGGGAGCTGGAGAGCCGCGAATCCATCGAATCCAAGAAGCGCCGTTCGGGTCTGGCCAGTCTGGGAATGGTGGTTTCCTTCATTAGGCGAGCCGAGAATAGAGGTTTCTTTCACTTGGCGAGGAATTTTATTGTATGCCCCGAGTTGCCCACTGGATGGAAAGAGACGAAAGAGGCTCGTTGTAGGCATCGCCAACCTTGGTAGGAACGACCTACGTATCTATTATCAATATCTTCGCCATTGAAATTATTGGCTGGGATAAGCCTCGTGAGTTGTATGATGGGATATAGTCCGATAATTCAGGGACCAGGTAGTGAGACTACTAGTTGATCTCGTGTAGTATCGGCCTACGTAGGAACTGAGGCCCAATTGAGGTTTCTTGAAATTTAATTATTCTTGTTGGTGTAAACTTCAGTATCAAAGCAGAAATATAGCTACCTAGCTAGAATGATGTATGCATAACCAGCTTAATGTTGAGAAGTATGGGTAGCCATAGCAAAATTGTGATTCATTATATTTTGCAGTGGTGCACATCTGTATCCCTCTGTTGGTGCCCATGCATGCAGTGGCAGAACCTAGGACAGGGGACCCTCAATGTTTGCTTTGCTTCTCAAATGATTTCAACTTTTAACATGGGACTCTATGGAGTGTGCCCCCTAATCTATTTCACCCTGCCCATTGCCTTTCACGTATTTCCCTCCCCCCAATAATTTTCATAAATGAACATCCATAACCTGGAAAGAGTATTTTCACAAGTGTGTTCTTAATGTGTTGGATTTGGATGGAAGAACCTTTCAGCTTGCTTTGTTTTGGAAATAAAGCTTTCATTTTCGTAAGACAATATATTTTCAGGAATCAGGGATTGGTCCCCTTCAGTGCACGGATACAGTAACTCACAAGCATTGTTGTGCTCTAACTAAATGTTTCAGGAAATTGTGAAGTGCACCCCACCTCATACCCCAATAAACTACATTATTTGGCTTTTTTGTCCCAAGAGCTTCCTGAACATTCCTATACCATGACAAATCATAATATATGTCCACAAGTAGTTTGGGGATGTGATTGCTTTTGTGATTTGCAAGTTGTGTAGGGACTTCTCTAGTTCTCTAGTTCTGTCTAGCCTTGCATTCTTCTGAACACTACTGATTCCAGCATTTTCACGAATGAACAATGTACACATGAAGGAATGGCTGTTTATTAATTCACATGTTTCAGACAATTGCATACCACCTGCACCATTTCATGGAACAAATACATTGGTATTAATGTTGTATACAGATTGCAGAGTGATCCTTAAGCATCTGCTGTCATCTGTTGCACATGCTAGCAAGCTGGCACTCGTCTAGTCTTGCTTGCATCTAATTTTCTGTTCCACTTCTGCATCCTCTTGGAATGTTGCTGCAGCTCTCATGGTCACCTGAAATAACAAATGTGCATTATCTTCAATGATGTTGCCAAGTTGCTGTGGCAAGGACATAACATGGCTAAACAAGATGAGGAGCACCAAAACTAGAAGGGTTTTTCATTGTCAGCAACTTATTACCATATGTTATAGGCCCTTGGAGCATGCTGCATCCTCTGCTTCATCACAATCCAATAATACTATTGGATTACGACAGCTGGTTGAGATTGCTGTTTAAACAAGGCTCTTCACGATATATCATGTAATGTAAGGAGTGGGTTTTTTTTTGGGAGTGTATAATTCTTGATGACAAAAGTTCCAAAAAAGGACCATATTTCCAACACTGGTCCTGTTCCCTCGTGTATCGTTTATTAATCAACAGGCAATGCATAATTATAAGTGACTTCGTGACATAGACCTTGGTGCCTTGGCTTGTGGCTGTCGCCCATGTGCTCCCGGCCCACAGTGTCGATACCCCTACGAGTTTGCTTAACCCGTATCAGCCCTGTATTTACCCGTATCCGTCGTGCATGTACGCTGTAACTTTGTGCTTGTCTTTCCGTTCAATCTCGCCGCGGTGTCCCTTTACCCCACTCGGATCTTCTATACCCGCCTATTTGCCATTGTCGCTGACGTGACTTATGCACCGCAGGACACTGACAGAGGCCGAGATCGACACCCACCTGACGGCCATCGCACAGAACGACTGAGCAACGTGTTCGGTCCCGTCTGTACCCGATAATCGGCTAATACACTGTTTGGTTTTCTCCCAGCTGTGTCTGTATGCGGATGGACACGAAAAGGGAGCGCTCGGCAGTCGCGTCACAGCCGCCGTTGAGGGAGACGGTTTAGTTCGCACTCGTGCGTGACGTGCTAGGAAGTTGCGCGCACTCATTCCGTGAATTCAAAGACTTTTTGCCGTTCGATTAATACTCTATTCCTCTTATTCTTATATCCACTAATATTCCTCACAATCATTGACCTAGGAACTCTTCTTAGCTCTCAGAGAACTCCATCCGCCCTCAAGGGCCTTTCATGCTGCTAGGGATCCTTCCTAGTTATCGACAGCTCTCGTGGTTTCAAGAGCATTCTCGCTCTGAAGAGCTGGCCCTCGGTATTCCTCACCTCAATTGCCAGCCACAGGGATTGTTTTCCCTTCGGGTGGCTTTGTTCATCCATTAGGGGCCGTTCTCAACATCGAAAGAATCCCAGTCCAGTCCTCTCTCACTCTCAGAAGATCTTCTGCATCACTCAAGGCCCTCTCCTGCTTGTAGGGCCCATCACAGTTCCCAATAGTCCTGTCTAGCCCTCATCTCAGGGAATTTCAGATCTGAGATGGACCCTCACGAGTCCCCTTCAGCTCGCATGGGTCCTGTTCATCCCTCAGGTGCCCTTTCAGACCCAAAGAGCATCCCAGCCTTCTCAGACCCTCACGTGCCTGTTTATTCTTCAGCCGTTAGGGGCCAATTCCAGCTGAGACTGCTCTTTTCAGCTGGTATAGGCACCCAGCCTCGGGCGGGTTCTCTCTGTCTTCACGGCCCCTGCCAGCCCTCAGGGTTGAACTCTTCACGTGTCAAGGGCACTTTCCACACAAGTTATTAGATGTACTTTAAACATTTCTTCCGTTATATTTCTGCCCCTCAGGGTGGTCGCCTGGAGGGCTCCATTGGACTCGACAGGGAGCGGGTACCCTTCACCTCTTGGAAACGCCACTACTGAGCAGCAGCCCGGGCCCCCTCCATGGGCTTGGGAGCCCTTTACGTAGCACCGGGAACCCTCCGCTTCAGCCCGGATCGTCTCCGAAGCTTGGGGTCTCTGTATCGGCCTGAGGCCCGCTGTCAGCTCTGAGACCCTCTCCATCAGCGTGAGCCAAAGCCGACCCAGTGGCTCTGCACGTTCGGCCCAGGGCCACATCCGTCGGCTCAGAGATCCTCTTTCACGGCTCAGCACACTCCGTCCGGTCAGAATCTCTCTTCAAAAGCTTGGGTCTCTATCATGCAAGGGGCCCCCTGTGCGGTTCTGATCCCCTTCGGCCCATGGGCCCTTCATGCCGGCTCTAGGCTCTCCCCGACGGCCTGTGTCCTGCAACGGCTAGGGGTCCTTCTTCGTCGGCGCAGAGGACCTTCTTAGCGACCCAGGGGCTCCCTATGTCAGGCCGGAGGCCCTTCTTCAACAGCTTGGGCCATCCTGTCGGCCCAAGGGCCCTTTCTGACTACCCGAGATCCTCTGCGGCAACTAGGGGCCCTCCGTCATTTCAGGGGCCCTTTCTGACGACCCAGGGCCTTTTTCCGGCAAGCCGGAGGGCCATTTTCAAAACGCTTGGACCCTGTCCATCAAGTCAGGGGCACTCTTGGCATGGGCTCTGCTGACAGCCCGGCCTGGCCGAGAGTTAGAAGTTCAATCCCTCGATAATCTTCACATATGATAAATTTACGCTCTCCAAACGAACATTTTGCAAAACGCTAATATATTTATTTCTTATATGTCAAGCAAAACTATAGTCCTTCCATCGTGTCAATCTTAAACAGTAAATTTTCACGGGCGAGGTCACCGGAGGTCACGTGTCCTGAAGTCATGGGGTACCTTTTCAATAATTCTTTCGCATATAGAAATATTACCGGAATTGATTCCTTGAAAACTTTGCGAGTTCAAAAGTCTGGGCATTTATATTTGAACGATATTTAACATAGTTATCGGCCACCGAGCGTAACCTTCCAGCGTGGACTTCCAGAAATGCCCGAGGCTATAATTCCCAACTGTTGATCTGATGGAAATAACATTTTAGCAGGAGAGTTCAGGGCATAGGATAACATGCGTCAATCATTTGCCCAACATCAGACATGAGGGTGACAATCACCCTTTGCCTGGTCGATTTGTGCTATAACTCCCCGTTATCGTTCGTTAAATTTATGAATATTACACAGCTTTGCATTACTATTTTTTATGCCGTCCATCATCCACACAATGCCAGATAACGCGTTGGTATGTGTTATCAAGCTGCATTTCGATATTGGACTGAGGGATGGCCGAGTTAGTAGCTCAATTCTCGAAACACTTCCAAAATGGTAGTTTGCGCTCCTCCAAATGAGGATTTTTGGGAAAAACGCCTTTTTTATTTACTATCTATCAAGCCAAAGCATGGTCCTTCCATTCTGTGAATTAAAAAAACAAACATGTCACGGACATAGAGGTCACCGGAGGTCACGCGACCTGAGGTCATGGGGTAACTCCTGTATTATTCATGACATATTACAAATGCTGTCATAATTATATTACTGAATTTTTGCGAGTTCAAAAATGTCCGAATATTTATATTTTTACTGATAATTAACTTCGTTATCGACCACCGAACATAACCTTGCAGTGTGACCCTCCAGAAAAATGCCCGAGGCCTATAACTCCTGAATCTTTGACCTGGATCGAGGTAAAATTTGCACAGGTGGATTCCGAACATAAGATAATCCTATACACCAATTTGGTCAAAATCTGAGGCACGAGGGTTCCGGGCCCTGGTCGATCTGTCGTGGAATGCCCCTGGCACTGCTCAATCTTTAAATAATTAAATGTGGTTTCACACAAAGAATGACGGATAGCCTGACTAAATCTTGTACTGAAGGAAGAAAAGCAAAAGCATACGATTTTTAAAAATAAGAAAGATCATATCCGCACGAAGGAAGGAATATTTTGGTTGCACACAAATATAAATTCCTTGCTTGCCATACAGTGCACAATATATACAATATAATAACATTTCATATAGCATGTGACGTACGTGAAACAATTTCGATTTCGCAATGAAACGGCATAATTCATCAAGGAAGCAACCGACTTGTCAATCAATCTCACTAAAGCAAGGTGTAACAGATGGAAATACTATCAATATTTTTTGACAATGGTATACTTCATGAACATAAACCTCTCATCCCCTTTCGCTACACAGTTTGGGTAACCGAGCTCCGTACAGGTTTCCTCCAGCTCACTACGTGTTGCCAAAGTCCGAAATC
>JAOTOM010002511.1:0-105687 GCA_034440615.1 Ashinkailepas kermadecensis
CCGGGCCGTCTGGCGCTCGCCGACAGACGGCCGCCGGTCGCTGTCCGCTCCCGGCTGCCGTCTATCGCTCGCGGGCCGCCGCCCCCGCCGCACCCCGGGCCGTCTGGCGCTCGCCGACAGACGGCCGCCGGTCGCTGTCCGCTCCCGGCTGCCGTCTATCGCTCGCGGGCCGCCGGCCCCCCGCGCACCCGGGCCGTCTGGCGCTCGCCGACAGACGGCCGCCGGTCGCTGTCCGCTCCCGGCTGCCGTCTATCGCTCGCGGGCCGCCGCGCCCGCGCACCCGGGCCGTCTGGCGCTCGCCGACAGACGGCCGCCGGTCGCTGTCCGCTCCTCCCGGCTGCCGTCTATCGCTCGCGGGCCGCCGCGCCCGCGCACCCCGGGCCGTCTGGCGCTCGCCGACAGACGGCCGCCGGTCGCTGTCCGCTCCCGGCTGCCGTCTATCGCTCGCGGGCCGCCGCGCCCCGCGCCGCACCCGGGCCGTCTGGCGCTCGCCGACAGACGGCCGCCGGTCGCTGTCCGCTCCCGGCTGCCGTCTATCGCTCGCGGGCCGCCGCGCCGCCGGCACCCGGGCCGTCTGGCGCTCGCCGACAGACGGCCGCCGGTCGCTGTCCGCTCCCGGCTGCCGTCTATCGCTCGCGGGCCGCCGCGCCCGCCGCACCCGGGCCGTCTGGCGCTCGCCGACAGACGGCCGCCCGCTGTCCGCTCCCGGCTGCCGTCTATCGCTCGCGGGCCGCCGCTCCCGCGCTGCCGTCTATCGCGTCGCTGGCCGCTCCCGGCTGCCGTCTATCGCTCGCGGGCCGCCGCCCGCGCACCCCGGGCCGTCTGGCGCTCGCCGACAGACGGCCGCCGGTCGCTGTCCGCTCCCGGCTGCCGTCTATCGCTCGCGGGCCGCCCCGCGCCGCGCACCCCGGGCCGTCTGGCGCTCGCCGACAGACGGCCGCCGGTCGCTGTCCGCTCCCGGCTGCCGTCTATCGCTCGCGGGCCGCCGCGCCCCGCGCGCACCCGGGCCGTCTGGCGCTCGCCGACAGACGGCCGCCGGTCGCTGTCCGCTCCCGGCTGCCGTCTATCGCTCGCGGGCCGCCGCGCCCGCGCACCCCGGGCCGTCTGGCGCTCGCCGACAGACGGCCGCCGGTCGCTGTCCGCTCCCGGCTGCCGTCTATCGCTCGCTGGCCGCCGCCGCGCCCGAGCACCCCCGCGCCGTCTGGCGCTCGCCGACAGACGGCCGCCGGTCGCTGTCCGCTCCCGGCTGCCGTCTATCGCTCGCGGGCCGCCGCGCCCGCGCACCCGGGCCGTCTGGCGCTCGCCGACAGACGGCCGCCGGTCACTATCCGCTCCCGGCTGCCGTCTATCGCTCGCGGGCCGCCGCGCCCGCGCACCCGGGCCGTCTGGCGCTCGCCGACAGACGGCCGCCGGTCGCTGTCCGCTCCCGGCTGCGTTGGGAGCGAGCGATAGACGGCGCCGGGAACGAGCGATAGACGGCATCGAGAACTTTCTTTCTTTTTTTTTAAAGAGGGGGTTGGAGGGAGCGATAGAGGGCGTCGAGCTTTCTTTTTTTTTTTGTATAAAAGGCGGTCGGTAGCGAGCGATAGACGGCGTCGGGAGCGAGCGATAGACGGCGCCTAGAGCGAGCGATAGACTGCGTCGTGCGCTTTTTGTCCGTGTGTTTATAGACGGCGTCGGGAGCGAGCGATAGACGGCAGTCGGTAGCGAGCGATAGACGGCGTTGGGAGCGAGCGATAGACGGCGCCGGGAGCGAGCGATAGACAGCGTCGGGAGCTGCCTCTCCGTCTAAAGACGGCGTCGGGAGCGAGCGATAGACGGCGTCGGGAGCGAGCGATAGACGGCGGCGGGAGCGAGCGATAGACGGCGTCGGGAGCTGTCGGTCTGTCTGTCTATAGACGGCGTCGGGAGCGAGCGATAGATGTCGCCGGGAGCGAGCGATAGACGGTGTGGGGAGCTGTCTGTCTGTTTGTCGATGGACGGCGTCGGTAGCGTGTGATAGACGGCGTCGGGAGCGAGCTGTTAAACGGTGTCGGATGCTGTCTGTCTGTCTGTCTATAGACGGCGGCGGGAGCGAGCGATAGACGGCGTCGGGAGCTGTCTGTCTGTCTGTATATAGACGGCGTCGGGAGCGAGCGATAGATGGCGCCGGGAGCGAGCGATAGACGGCGTGGGGAGCTGTCTGTCTGTCTGTCGATGGACGGCGTCGGTAGCGAGTGATAGACGGCGTCGGGAGCGAGCGATAAACGGTGTCGGATGCTGTCCGTCTGTCTGTCTATAGACGGCGGCGGGAGCGATCGATAGACGGCGTCGGGAGCGAGCGATAGACGGCCTCGGGATCGAGCGATATACTGCCCTGGTGCAGCCGCCCGGGCCGGCCAGTGAGTGATAGACGGCGTAGGGAGCAAGCGATAGACAGCGTCTGGAGCGAGCGATAAACGGCGTCGGGAGCGAGCGATAGATGTCCCGGGTGCAGCCGTCCGAGCCGGCCAGCGAGCGATAGACGGCGTCGGGAGCAAGCGATAGACGGCGCCGAGAGCGAGCGATAGACGGCGTCGGGAGCGAGCGATAGACGGCCTGGGTGCAGCTGTCCGGACCGGCCAGCAAGCGATAGACGGCGTCGGGAGCTGTCTGTCTGTCTGTCTGTCTGTAGACAGCGTCGGGAGCGAGCGATAGACGGCGTCGGGAGCGAGCGATAGTCGGCGTCTGGAGCTGTCTGTCTGTCTGTCTATAGAGGGCGTCGGAGCGAGGGATAGACGGAGTCGGGAACTGTCCGTCTGTCTGTCTATAGACGGCGTCGGGAGCGAGTGATAGACGGCGTCGGGAGCGAGTGATAAACGGCGTCGGGAGCGAGCGATAGACGGCGTCGGAGCTGTCTGTCTGTCTGTCTATAGACGGCGTCGGGAGCGAGCGATAGACGGCGGCGGGAGCTGTCTGTCTGTCTGTCTATAGAGGGCGTCGGGAGCGAGCGATAGACGGCGTCGGGAGCTGTCTGTCTGTCTGTCTATAGACGGCGTCGGGAGCGAGCGATAGACGGCGTCGGGAGCTGTCTGTCTGTCTGTCTATAGACGGCGTCGGGAGCGAGCGATAGAAGGCGTCGGGAGCGAGCGATGGACGGCGTCGGGAGCTGTCTGTCTGTCTGTCTATAGAGGGCGTCGGGAGCGAGCGATAGACGGTGTCGGGAGCTGTCTGTCTGTCTGTCTATAGACGGCGTCGGGAGCAAGCCTCTTGATCAAGCCTCTTGGTTTTCTTACCTTATGTTTTTTTTTGCGTTTGGTGGTGCATTTGATCTCCATATTGGATTTTTTGTCCATGGCTGCTGTGCGTTGTCAGCCATTTGTCATACTTTGCAGTCTTGATGTTTAGTAACATTCCTTGGTTTGCCTCCAGCATTTCCAATTTGGAACTGGTGTTTGTATGATGATGGAAAGTTATTGATGATCTATAGGTGATTGTAGAATCTGGATATTTAATCCTGCTACCATATTACCACATCTTTCCACTCAGAAACCTTAAAAAGAATGATAATGATCTCTGAACCTCTCAAATGCAGTGCCACAGCACTGATTGAGACACTGTTTTTACTGGTGCTTCACAACCCACAAACCCAGTCAGGAGCACAGTGTGAAAATCTCAATTGCAGCTTATTGTAGGACATCATGTCTTAATTGTGGTGGAGTGGGGTGTCATATGCCTGATCTGTGCTAAATGGGCGAGCATTCCCATCTCAATGGGGATATGTGTGATATTTGTCTGATTGCTTTGTGATTGAGTGGCACCCTAAGTGGTTTGATTATGTGATGGTGTTTCATGTCAGATGTTGGCAGCTGGAGGTATGCTCATTTTGATGGTGATATGGAATGTGTTGCCAGCAGGCACATGGGAAGCTCCCCTCCATTGGCCAGCCATGCTGGTCTACCTGGCTGTGATATGGGGCCAGTCTTGTCATGACCTTGACTGGGGCTAGGTCCAGAGTTGAGATTCTGTGTGCACCAAATGCACACCTGTCAGCACAATTCAGAGTGTCTTGTCTGCCAGCCCAAATACAATGACCTGTATCCATTTGCAGAATGTGGAGAATATTTGGCAACAAGGTCTAATCATATTTTGTGCTTTCAGCATCTGCTGCATGGGCCTGCAATTGGTGCCAACTGGTTGACCGAGATTAGCTGCTGCCCGACAACCACCTCTCCGACCGCAGTGGGACAGCAGGTGGTGGTGGGACAGCGGTGTCATTTTGTGCACAACTGAAGAGAGGGCTCACAAAGATTAATTATAGGCTGTGACAGGCCACTTCACGACAAAAGTATACTGGCATGTCGTTGGCATGCGCTATTATAACACTTGATGTTCTTAATGTGCTGCGACTGCCTCGACACAGGCCTAGCACATGTTCGAAGCACGTCGTTCCAGCTGCAGGATCAATGATGGCCTTGTGTTGCACACATTTGATGGTTTTGTGTATAGGTGTCTTTCCTGGAAAGCATTGAAGCTGGCGTGAAGGTGGTAAGAGTCGTCCGATTTTCCTTTCTCTGAGATTATTGCAAGTTGGTGCAAATAAGCACTCGTAAGAAGCAAATGAATATTGTATCCAGATAGCTGTTGGGAGACTTTTCGACCAATTCGCAGCTTGATCCCAGGGTTTATGCAACAGAGGAGGGCGAGGCCTCTCACCGAACAGTTGATTACTTGATTTGATTTGATTCTTCGCTTAGTATTATTGTCTGCCGTGGAATCGTCGATCCAGAACAGGGATGAGGGCAGTGAAGGATATGCACGAACAGCTCAAGGCATTTCTGTCCAGGGGACACCTTTCGCTAAACATTCCGACGGCGGTATGGCGTGATGGTGGCGTTTGGCCGATTGGAGTTGGTACGGATGAACCTTTGCGATGCGGCATTTTTCTCGGTTATATGAAAATTTTCGTTCACCGATCTGGACCTGGCACGGGATCACACAGTGCACGCCCGCCTCTGGATCCGCCAGTGAAATATGCGTGTCCACTGATGTGTTCTGTTTGCGTCTGTTACCTTTTGTGTCTGTAAATGCTTGTAACTTGTGGAATACATTTGGTGAAGAGGAGTGCATTTTTTTTCTGCGTCTGCTACACTGGTTGCATTTGGTTGGAGGCCGAGCAACGTTCTCCTCTTTAGGAAAATTGAATTTCCCTCTTCTCGTCGTCCCGAGGTAAGTAAGGCGTTTTGCGAGAATGAGCGATGGAAGCATATCACAATCAACTGATACAAATCTGGGTTAAATCTGGCATTGAAAGACTTGCCTGTGCTACCCGAGGAAATGTCTGTTAGTGTGGTGAGGTGAGCTGGAATACACTCTCAATTTTCAACTTTAACACTCGGGAGTCATCAGCATTGCGAGGGTCATAATTCAACGGATACAATCTTCTCCAAATGTATTGAAGACAAAACACCTGGAGGTTGTAACACCATCTGCATGAGATATACAAGGTGGCACTGCAATTATCAGCTTAGTGAATTGACAATAGGTGGTGGCAGGGGTGAAGCTTTATATGACATTGTGAGGGCACTTGCAAGCCCCCCCCATGTGGCCTTTGCACCTCTAAATAATATAAACTTATAACATGAGATACTAGTGGTATGCCCCCAATCCACCTGTGCCCGCTTATTGCTTTCATGTGCTGCGCCCTCTCCCTCGACGAAATTATGTTCCGATGACTAGGCCTATGTGTGGCAACATTTATTTTTGCAACAGTCGCAATGTACAATGATGGAACATGTACGAATCGAGTATCGGCACTCGTACCCTTCTGATCAGGCTTCTGGTGCATATTAAATGAATTTGCATCGCCATGAAGGTTCTCCTCTACCATTGCTGAGTTCTGCCTAACTTCTTCCATATAATTGTTCATCTGTGTTCCATTTCGAAGTTCTATTTTTCAACGTTTTTCATTTGTTTCTACCCACTTGTATGACAACGGGGCACATCTCCATCTAATTGCATCCAGCTACCTAACAGATCCAGCGGGGCCCTAGGGGACGACCACCCTCCTCCCTCCCCTTGGGAACCCGATGAAGGTCTCCGACATAGATGGTTGCTTGTTCAGGTAGTAAAGGCTCTAAACAAAGAAACATAATAATGCATTATTTCCTTTTTATTTCCCATGCATTATTCCCCCTTCGGCAAAGGCACGATCTTTCCGTGAAGGTTGAATGCTCCTTCACCCCCTCCATCCTCAACACATTTTTCAGCCGGAGACGCTTCTCCGAATAGAGAACGTCCTCGGCATGTGGGAAGCTCGATTGCACCCATCCTTCCCCTCAGAGGCGTAGGAACGTCTCAAAAAGTGGAGGGGGGGAAATCCATTTTGAAGTTCATTCTTTCCATGTATTGCCATAACATTAATGTTAAACTTTCATAGAAAGTGGAGGGTCATGGCCCCTTGCCCCCTGTTCCTACACCCATTCCTCCCATTTCCCACACTCAACGAACTTTTACCCGAAGGTGCTTCTTCGGATGGAAAAGGCGCCCCCTAAAAAATAAGCCCGCACCCCCGTAACGAAATCCAGATCCGTCAGTGAAACATACCACCATGTGTGCCTACCATGCCCCTGTCGGTTCCCTATATTGGTTCAGATAATGTCGAACCTGAAGTATTTTATAGTAAGCATAGATGGGGCTAGCGCAACGCTGACAGGCGTTCGACACCTCCCTCAGGACCCACAAAACATGAATATTCGTTAATTTATTGATATATTGAAAAACAGGATTGTAATTATCTAGTATGAGAATCTAAAATTTACCCATAAATTCAATCGTCATAATTCATATCAGGCAGGTATTGTTCTTATTTATTTCCTGGAACGAAAACTCTATTCATATTGAAGGTATAGAGATGACAGGTTCATGCCATTCGCGCAGTTCGGTTGTATTCTACAGCAATATATATATCATGATAATATCAGTTTAGCAAATATATATGTGCTGAACTCTCAAAATAATACAACAAAAACATATCATTACAGGCCGCTACGCGAATCATCATTTCATTTTGACACACATTTCCACCACTAGGCAGCACAGCTAAGGCATATTTAGTAAGTGCTTGCGAAAACGTCGGCGAGACTGACCGAAACGTCATACATAGTGAGCGCACTAGCGCCCTCAGCGGGGAATGCGCGAGTTTTATCCAGTTTGTAGTACGACTCCCAATGGCTATGAACGAGTTGCGTCAGACTTCGAAAAGATTGCGCTTTAATTGAAGCATTCCTTTATTTGAGGTTAATCCGTAAATATGGCTGAGAGAAAAAATTCGGGGAGTGATGCACTCCAGCCTTCCCGGAACTCCACTCCAGTCTTTTCCTCTCGGAAGCGCTCCCCTGGCTGAAAAATTTGAGGAAAGTATTTTCGGGTCTTCTCAGAGCGGCGCCTGTGCTTCCGAGCGACACCTTTTACTTTCAGAGTGGCGCCTCTGGCTGAAAACAAATGTGGAGGGGTGCACTCCAGTCTCCACAGAGAGGCGCTTTTCCCGGACGAAGTGACGCTACATTCCCATGGGGAATGAGCACATGCCCCCAGTGCCCCTTGTATCCGCCCCTGGCAAGCGCATAGGCGTATGTAGACGGGTGACGTCATGGTCCCGCGCGTCGCCAAGGCGACGCGTGTCTTCCGATTGGCTTGTTGCTTTCGCGCCGAAAGACCCCCGGCCGGGAGAGTGGGAGAATAAAGCTGGCCGCGGGCGGACGTGCGGTCCGCCCGTGCGGGTTGGACTGAAAGCTGTCATGCGTGTTTGCGGTTCGGACCCGGCGACTGCATTGTTCGGACCCAGCGACTACATCGGTGGCAGCGGTCGGATTGACAGCTTTCGGATCGTCTACTCGCACGACGGAAGCCAGATGACTCAATTGAGTGTTGTGGCGGACTGAGAACTGAGGAGCGGAGGATTCGCGTCGTCGGAATCCTGTCGTAACGGTGTGTAGTGACTTATGACTTGGCTCGGTGTGGCGCGTGAGTGCAGCCACTTACACAGAAGGATTGCGTGCAAGTGATGAGTTTGGGGGTCGCGAGCAAGATGTACGGCGATTGCAAGATGGCGGCCCTGCCCGATACAGGTTCTGGTGAGAGTGCTGTTGTCGCGTAGCAACGGCAGACTAGCAGGCGCCTCCAGTACTCGTCTGCGCGCCAGCTGATTGAGATGACGTAACGACTCCGCGTAGCAACGTGGCATCTCGAGGACACGGTTAAGGCCCTACGCAGAAGGACTGACTCGCAACTCCTGCGTGCGATTCTCAGCGTCTGAACCGCGACCTGTACTCGCCTGTTGTCGCGTCGGGAGCGAGTACTTTTGAGGATGCAGTGGCAAAAATACGTCACGTGTGCAGTGCCGCTCGGCACGTGATGCAGCCGGTGCGCCAGATGGCTGCATGGGGGGGGGCAGCCTGAAGCGTAAGCTGTTGCTCGGTTAGAGAAGAGGATAGCCGAACTAGAGCTCCGAGTCCGGACTGGACTCAGGTGACTAGGGATGCAGTGCCCGGATGTACAGCTGGCGTAACAGACACTCCAGCAGGACGCGACTTGAGTGTGGATGATGCGAGGCAGGGCTTCGGGGAGCCGCTTGCCCCGGTGTCCGGGGCTGGGTCACCCGCACCACCCGTTCGATGTGGCATATTCCGACCTGGCGTGCTGGAATCTGGAGGCGAAGGGGGTTCTCATCCTTCCTCCGGAAGCACCGCTCTCGGAACTCGCGTCGTTGTGGAAAGTGGGGATCTCGGCGCGGATGCGTTAGCGGCTGGTGGTGACGACAGTAACAGGGGCGATATGGGTCCCACCCAAGCAACTTCCGTTCTGAGGGAAGAAGGGGATGGGTGGCCCGCTGTCAGGAGAGAATCGGCGTTGACGGGCACTACGGTTAGCTTAGGAATAGAAAGCCCTGATGTTGTCCCATCCGTGGAGGGAGTGGGGTCAGAGACAGGTGACCCCGGGCCTGGAATTCCCCCGAGTGTACCGCCAACTGTGTTGCGACGATCGAGTCGGGTTAAGCGAGCTCCTGGTTGGGTGTTGTTAGAATAGTCGTTAGTTACAGTGTAAACGCGTGTATGATGTGAGGTTGCGCGATGTTAGATTAAGATGCTAGTGTACGAATTGTTGTTAGAACAGTCGCTGGTTGCAGTGTAAAACGTGTGTGATGTGAGCACCTGGTTGCGCGATGTTAGAATAAGATGCTAGTGTACCAATTGTTATAACTAGCGTTGGGCGGAAATGAGGATCCTGCCGGGGATGCGTTAGTGGATGGGCGGTTTGTTTCGGGTCTACACCACATTGTGAAACTGTGTAATGTCTGTGCGGATTGTGGAACGCTTGTTGGGGAGCCTATGGCGAGTGCTAGATGCCTTGTGCTGAAATCTAGTGCGTACCCTATTAAGACTTGCGACGGTCTTGCGCAGTCGTGACATAAGTCTTTGTGTTGCGGATAAACCCGTTGCCATACTGCTGACGACCACTTGTGGCGATAGTTCGAACAGCGTGGCGATACATCGTGTGCAATTTCGCTCCGGTGTCATGTCTTGGTCATGAGTGTTGGGTGCGTGGGCACTCCTTTTTCAAGGTTTATAGTGTAGACGGGTGACGTCATGGTCCCGCGCGTCGCCAAGGCGACGCGTGCCTTCCGATTGGCTTGTTGCTTTCGCGCCGAAAGACCCCGGCCGGGAGAGTGGGAGAATAAAGCTGGCCGTGGGCGGACGTGCGGTCCGCCCGTGCGGTCCGCCCGTGTGGGTTGGACTGAAAGCTGTCATGCGTGTTTGCGGTTCGGACCCGGCGACTGCATTGTTCGGACCCAGCGACTACACATATACTCGGGCAACTAGTACGGCGAACCCGAGTTCAGCCCAAGCAGTGCCATAGCAGGCCCGATTCGGCCTAGATTATATTAATCTTTGGCATACTGTGGTAGCAAATTCCTATTTATGAACATGTCCATACCCCGATGTGTTCCTCCAATTTCTAATTTTTCCATCTTCCCTTGATGCTATCAATGACGTCATCAAAATGTTTACTTAGAACTTGGCATCATTTCTTGACATTTTGCAACCTCGGGTATCGTGGCGCGGCACGCACCAAAATGCGCGCACTGCCTGTCGTCCCGTCCGACGGTGCGGTCGGGGATTGTGTTGCATGTGATTTATTTGAAATTACAGGTACGGTATGTTGATAGAAACCAATTTGTGATGAACAACGATGCTGTCTTTCACCCCAAGAACCTCCAAAACGTCGATATTCGATATATAAAATTTTGGAAGGATATAGAGGAATCCCTAAACCAGTTTTTGGTCAAACATTTTTTCTGGTGCTTTCTGATGTGACTTTTTCTTTCCGAGATGAGAACCTTTGAAATGTAAGTTGTTCAAGTTGCAGTGTCTCAATATGTAGGTAGGTACCTATGTACGTACCGGTAATCTTTACCTTTCGGCCGACATATACTGCCAAGGTTAGTGATTTGTAAGGAGGTGTACAGTGACGTCACAGGAGTCACGGAAATGACGTCACAGGAGTCGTGTCGATGACTGGCACGAACATAACCTAACCTAAATTAACCTAACCTGACCTAATCTAACCTAACCTAACCCAACCCAACCTAACCTAAGCTAACCTAACTTAGCACATCGACACCCAACTCCTGTGATGTCACTTCCCTGACTCCTGTGATGTCACTGTACACCTCTTTACAAATCACACCTTGGCAGTATGTGTCGGCCGAAAGGTAAAGAAAGCCTACGTACCTATCTAATCATTTCACCAAGAAAAGAACATCAATTTCATTCAACTAAAATTAACAAACACAAGAAAAATCATTTTTGACAATGCAGGTACCTGTTTTTCCCTCTTGAACAAAGCATATAAAAGTGTGAAGATGCCTGCTTTAGGGTCACTGTTTTCTTGTAATTATTTTCCAATTAAATGTGTATAAACATGGTTAGCATGATGTGACCACTCCATTCATCTGCAGATAGTTAATTTTCAGTTGGATGGTAAAATAATACCAAAAAGGGATTGTAGTTAGATGATATATGTAACATTATGAAATAGGTGGTGTGTAAAGAGCATACCCCACTTCGTCAGAGTTTGGCAAGGAAATAAAGATTTCTCCAGTTGGCATGCTCTACATCACGTATTCAGTCATCACGTAATCGCCATGTTGGCGATTGGCATAGTTGGTTAGGGCGTCCAGTTTCCGTACTGGTGGTGATGGGTTTAAATATCTGCATCAGTATAATTTTAACCTGATTACACAGTTGTTAATGGTCAGGGCCATTGGTTAATGTTGCACTTTATATTACTTTGCACTATCATATGCGTTGCTTGATGGACTAATAATTGTCCATGAAAGTAAGGAGGGGGAAATACTCAATTAAAGCTTACTCATGCAATGACTGTACAATTGGACCATCTGGAATTGTCGTCGTGGAACTTTGTCTCTGGAGGGGTGCTTCTGGCTGACAAATTTGAGGGGCATTCTGGCACACTGGATGTCAGACTTCTTTCAAATTTGAACTCTGGCTGAAAACCTGAGGGGACACTGGGGACAGATGCCCCCAGTGCCCCTTGTATCTGCCTATGTCCCAGAAACAATTGAAAGTGATTCTGATGAGCTCTCACCTTCTGCCTTTATTCAACTTTTTGTATCTTCAAACCAAAGTAGTCATACACCTACCTCACAGGGAAGGTTTGTGACCCCATGAAACATTGCATCCATATCCAGTTGTTATTTCAACAGCCCAGTTCAGTAAGCACCACATTAGGTTGCATTTTGAGTGCAAGCAATGCTACTGTAGGAAGTGCAGAAGATCCCCGGTCAACATGCCTCTCACATAATGCTCACCTAAGCCCCCTAAGATATGGTGTCCAGCCCCCTAAGATATGAAATTAGAAGTACACAATTTGGATGAATTACTGCTGTAGTAAAATTGCTGCAGTATACATTTCATGACACCAGGTCAATGTCTTCAGGGTCAAATGAGGTCATAATTGGCCTCCACTCCACCCCAGCAGGCACTACCCATACATACAGAAAGTATGCATGTTCCACTGCCAAACTGTAGGTAGAGACAGTTCATATGTACGCTTGCTACGTATGGTGGTACATACCATGCATGCTGTCGTTATGGTCGGTAGTATCGGCCCATCATGTGCTCGTTACAGCCAGAGTACAAAATAATGTTCAAAAATAAAAAAGTGTAGAATAATCTGGCCTAACCTAGCCTATGTGTACAGGCAGTACCTATTGAATGGGTGACCATGCATATTGTTGTCACATGCTCAGTGTAGAGACTCTCCAGATGACTGTTCACCAGCACTGCAGCCTCAAAAAAAGTTGTTGATTGGCAAGATGTGTAGGTTGTCATTCACATTATTTTGAACAGCTTGCCACAACTTGAATGGAAGAGAATCTGTTGATCTTCCATTTTGTCAGAGATAAGCAAAGTGAGAGAACTGAGTGCTATGATTCTGAGATGTGCATCTAAGATCTATCCAGTCAGCATGCCCTAAATCATGCATTCCTGCTCTGACCATGTGGATAATATCATGGTTGGCTCAGTTGGTTAGAACACCCATCTTCTATGCCAGTGGCTGGCTGGGGACGAGTGGTCTAGAGGTAAGATGCTTGTCTCACAATCAAAAGGTTGTGGGTTCAAGTCTCACCTGTCGCTACTCTTCGCCCGCGACCAATCAGAGAGAGAGATTGGCTACGCTACATGACTCAAAGGTTGACGTGTCGTAAAACCAATAACCAACCAAGTATGCCAGTTGCTGGGAGTTCAAATCCTGGTGTGAGCTCACCCAGTGAAGTCATTGGTGGTCAGGTCTGCTTGCTCATGTGGTGCTTGCTCAGTTTAGATTATTGTATTATCATATAAGTTGCCTAGCATTCTATTATTTAGGTGTGAAAGTAAGAATGAAATTACCTGGTATTCATACAGAAGCTGTGGAGCTCAAATCAGAAAGAGTACTGACTGTATTGGATTGGGTGGGTCTATATCAGAACCTCTAATGCTCATATCCTCTAACTGTTCAAAACATCTAGGAATCAAAAGGACTAAATGTTCAAAACCTTTAAATTTGGAAATTTGATTCCATATTGGGGAAGTTCAGAACTTTTAATGTTCAAAACCTCTAACCATTCAAATTATCTAGGAGTTTGAAGCACCTATGGACTCAAAAGCACAAAAAATCAAAAGCTCTAGGTGTTCAAAACCTTGAAGGTATCAAAACATAGAATCCACAAAAACAGCAAGAGTTCATACCATCTAATAGCAAATGAGTTCAGAACCTCTAGTGATCAAAACCTCTAATGTGTTCAAAACCACTAATCAAGAACTTTTGCCTTGAAAAAGTGTGATATTGCCCCAAAAGGTGTCGCATGAGCGATAAAATACAAGCAAACATTTCCTTTCCAAGTTTTCACATATGAACTTCACATCATTCCTCCCACACATGCAATTCAACCAGAATAACGTTCACCTGGCCGACAACAGCACTAAGCTCTTCACATGCAGTCACATATTTACCATAGTTCTTGATTTAGATGATTTGAACATGCATTGCTTCTCAAGATTTAGAGGTTTTGAACACTTCAATATTTTGACCATTATGGTTACTGAACATTAAGGTTTTGAACGTTTGATGCTTTGAACTCTTTGAGGCTTTGAACTCTAGGTATTTTGATACAGTAGTAATTTTCAACCGGTAGGTTTAATGAACAGTTAGTTGATTTGAACGTTCGGAGATTTGACCGTTTTATAGTTTTTGAGCTGTTAGATGCTTTGATATGTTAGAAGTTTTGATCATCCCCAACAGAAGGAAGTTTCTGCCAATTAGTGGTTTTGAACCATGAGAGGAATTGAACTTTAGAGGATTTAGAAGTTTTGAATTATTCAATGCTCTGAATCCTTAGACATTCTGATAAACCCCCAATTAGGTTAGGTTCTTTTTGGTGTAGTTTTACATTATTCTTCATTAAAGTGTTTTTTTTAATGTTTCGATTAATTTGTTTTTCTTTCCTTGGTGAAATAACTAACCTAATTTAGATATACCTACTTCAGCTTGAATTGCTTATATCTTGAAAAGTTGTTTCTGAAAATTAAGATCAAATTCATTCATATCACATCAGAAAGCACCAGAAGAACATATCTGTAAGATTTTTTTTCATAGGGGCTTCTACATGTTTACCAACCAAATGTCCACCTCATCTCTGAATCCAAGAAGGGAGATAAATAGATGGTGGATGTAATCTGAATGTTCAAAGTTGGGGGAACACTGCCCCTCATCTCCCACTGTTGTGATTCTCATAATGAAGCTAAATGACCAATGCAGTCAATGCACATTAAAGCCCTCCCCCCCCTCCCCCCATTATCATAATGACCATGCTACAGGGGTGAATCCAGGAATTGTTATGGGAGCACTTGTATGGAGGGTAGTGGTGCACTCAGCCTTCCTGGAGGGGAGCCTTTTCCTCTCAGGGTCCAAGGATGCCTCAGGCTGAAAAATTCAAAGGTGGTGTGGGTGCACTTGAGCCTCTGTTGAGCCTCTCTGTGGGTGCCTCTGTTGAGCCTCTGCACATATAGTTTTCCTATTTGGGAATGTTAGTTGGTTGTGTCCTTAGCTTGAAATGAACTCTGCATTTGACAAAATGAACACCTTAAGTTATCACTGAGTTATTTCAATATGGCTTTGGCTAGTGATGTGCCTAGCTAGCATGCATACCCTTGTACCTCATCCTTTCTATTCCCATCCCATTGTTCATTCATTGTTAATATCCCTGTTTATGTCCTTCATTCAACCATGCAACAACAACCCCTCCTCTGTGATGAGCCGGTAGCCCAGCTTGACGTGGTTAATCCATCAGCTCAGTTGTATGGTGTAGTTGGGAGCCTTTGGCCTGTCCCCAGGGTGGCCAGAGTCCTGGAGGTTGAGGTTCCCTGCTGCATGGTGCAAGTTATGTTGGGAAACCAACATGCCTCTTTGGTCCTAATTTCTGGGCAGGCAGGCAGACTGCGGTGCCCCATATTGGTCCAGTGACACATTTCCCCAATTTGGAGGCCTGGGCTCTGGCCTGGTGCCTGCTGGCCAAGCTGGCTGGATCAGTGGGTGGGCAGTGCTGTAGTACGGACTGGGTGGTGAGTCTTTCTCCCCGGTCTTGCGAAGGCACTGCCTGCCTCATGCAGCATTGGGGCAGGTGGGTGCTGGAGCCTTCATGGGTACACTGTGCAGGTACAGTAGGTACTTGACCAGTACAGATATCCCCAAAAATGGGCCCCTGTGTGGTGGGATGTTATTATAGGCCAAAAGACACAACTGCATGGCATCAAAAGGCTTCCGGTCCCTCTCGTAAGGGCCAGACCATCCGCTCCTCATTGCAGGCGGGATCGTCATTAACCCAGGCAGCAACAGATAAACTATTTCCCTTGCCCCTGTGTCTATCTTTCGGGTACAGACAGTTTCTTTGTTAAAGAGTCACGCCTATTTGTCCCATCTTCAAAGGTGTGATGGGTGCAGATTCGGAAAAATGCGACAATTTCAAGGATGGTGCTCTGGGAGTGAAGTTTGTAGTAGGAGAGGCAGGGAAAGCATTGAAGGTGTCGGAGTTTGGTTACAATGTAGGGAAAGAGGATAGGAATCATTAATGAGAACATCCCAATTAATATAGAGATGCATAATGCGAAAGAATATGTTGCGAGGCTTGGTTAGCTGCTTTGATCTGATAGATGTGCGGGAGAAGACTGTGGATGGACTGTGGGATTCTGTAGTGACGAAAGCAAGGTTGATGAAGGTGAGGAGAGGTACTAAGATGATTAACTAATCCTGACTATCAATACCATCGGTCTTTCCCCTGAGATTCGAGTGGGTTGGGTGGATGTCAATGTCTGTGATTGTCTGCTAATTCCCATTAGGGATCATACAATTACACAACCATATCGATAATTGAGCTCCTTAGCTCTTTGAAAAATGCATCCTTCGGACAGATATTTATATGATCAAATTCATAATCGATTATGGTTTTGCTTCCTTCCACTCTTACCATCTGCCCTTCCTTCATTAACTGAGATATCAACGAGTTTGACGATGCTGATGTTTTGAGTGACCATCATTGGAATAAAGCAGTATTGTGCACGGTTTCGTGTCCTGCTCCGTAATTTGATCACGACGAAAATAGCTCGTGTGTGACGTATGCTTCGAAACGTTTTGCACTAGTGACTTTCATACAATAGAGTGTTGCTATAGCTCCAATGGTAATGGACCGATTTTAATATACCTGACATGAATCGATAGTCAACTCATAACATGTTCATCAAATGCTGACACACTAGAAATTTTAAAATCCATAGGTCTCTACATGGCATCCGAAATGAGGGTGCACATTTTTGCAATGGTGGTATATGTTATGAAATCAGCTTCTGTAGTTTATGTTGCACACAGTATAACTGAAAATGTATAACAATTATTAGAATGCATGTAAAGGGTTTGCAGTAACAGTGCCAATAAAATTAGAAAGGGGAAAGTTTCTTTAAATGTGATTTAACCAGGCAGGAGAATGCAGCTGTAAACATCAATATAATAAGGTATATCAAATTGTCAACTTTATGCAATGATATTCTGATGATCAATGTTATATATATATGTATTTCATCATGTCATTATCCTACATCTTTCAAAAACCCATATTATGCATCTCTTGAAAGAAGCGACCAAAGGTAAGTAAGAAACGGGATAATATGTTGACTGTCAAAGTTCATGCAATTTATCGTATGGAGGAACTATGGAACTACGTGAACGATAATGGGAGGTTCTCAAGAACTTCTTACATAATTTCGAAGGTATGCTTTGATCAAGAGTGGCTCCAGGCGATTTTTTGGGAGGGGACGATGGAACACCATTGTCTTCCTTCAGATTCCTTTAGTTGACATGCGATATTACCGAAACCTTTCGTAGCACTTATTATATGGCTATCATGCAGAGCATTTGAAAGCATAGTACCTTCATTCATGTCAGGGGCGAATGCAGCTTGGATGAGATGGTGGGCTGTGTCTGATTTTGTTGGTGCACATTGATATTGAAATTAAGGTTTTCTTAAGGTATTCTCACAGGAGCATCAGGAGGATGTTCGCCAGACGTTGTGGAAGTTTGTAAATAATATTTTGGTGATATGCGGCTCGAGGCCAGTTGTTCACGAGTCATGTTTTTACCGAAGTGTGTTCATTCAGGCGCTTTTCATCAGTCACGTCGACACAATTGCTATAAAGCAATGGCGTTCTTGCACGTTGGAAATTAACTTGGTCATCAAGTGCTATTCCGGGCATGGCTGAAAGTGAGAGGTATATTTTTCGAACTTCGCATCCCAGTGTAACAATTGGGGCGGGGGGTGGCCGAGTGGTTAAGGTGTTGAGCTCTGGGTACCAAGTCCCAGGTTCAACACTCGCACCACTCGGGACATTTCCCAATCCTGCGGCCCACCGGCGAAAACGCGTGGGCGGCGCCATTAGTCGTGATCGTGCATAAAGTGCGTCGTGAACCACCCAATAAACAAACGAGTATATCAATTGAGTCGCCACAGAATTTGAGCAGAAGTTTTTGCATCTTTTAGACATGCTCAATTGTGGAATACGCCTTTGTGAGGAACGCTTTTCCTGGGTGCCTTTGGGAGGACGTTTTGCCTCAGTACTTCTTTTGTTTGCATCTTGGCTACTTCAATCCACCTTTACCCCAAACTGTGAGGCTAAGCTGCGGTCTTGGTGTCACTGACTCCATACACGATGGAGTTTTAAGAAGTAAGTGGTCTTCCCAAAAGTTCCAAATCTGGCATGGAAGTATTCACCATGGACTATGTGAGAATTTGAATATTTGGCATGAAATTTCCTCCCATTTTCGATTTGCTGATTCCACCATTGCGAAAATATGTTATTGGCATATCACTTGTCTCTGCGATCAATATGTTTGCTCATAACATCAAGTTCAAAATTGGAGATATCATAAGTAAAGGAAATGTCATGTCAAGGCTAACTCACAAATCATATATGGCCTGAATGCACCTGTGGTTTTTGAGAATCGTTTTCTTCTCACTTAATCAAAATATCATTTCATTGACTGTATAATAGTGCAATATATGGCAAAATCGGTTGTGAAATAAAGAAACATTGGGGCCTCAAAAATGTCCCAATTTTCCCAGTTGTTTGGCTCCTGCATCTGCCTCTATTAAAATTTGCATTATTTTCTTTTATAGAAACACACTTTTTCAGAAATACAGAAATACACTTGTACAGAAATACACATGAGAAATGCTGTCAGTTTTTTTAGATTTCAGAGGGAGGGGATGGCACTATGTGCCATTTATGGTTGAATTATATAGGTTAATTTGAAATACAAATTCTTTCTAATTTCAAAATATTGTTTATAAAATGATGCATAACATGACTGCATTGTAGGTAAGGAACAACTTTTCCACCTATGCAGCGCTTCATACCCACTAAATGGTTTGCCTGTGCCTGCATTTCCTGCATCATGTAGTAGCTCATTCAGTATCACTCAATATTCACTAAGTGCATAACTATCGCCATCATTTAATCGATGGATAGCGATAGAACATTGATTTTCGAGGCTGAATGGATTGCAGAGCTGTTTGATAGGTCACATGACTAATTGAGTTGACATGTTGCAATGTTGCCAACAATTGTGGAGCCTCGCATTATTTGCCTGTGCCAATGTTCTCACGCCCCTAACATTCACCACACATGGCAATATATTGTATTTCATAAATCAATGGCCGATAGGACAACTAATGTTTCATTGCAATAAGTTCCAACAATTATCAGCATTAACGTCTAATGCTGCAAAAGTTTACCAGGACTCGCCGAACCTCGCATTTGTTTAGCCAATTAGCACACAATGCCAAATGTTTCACCTCATTGTCACACAACTGAACAGGCTTCACACATAAAACCTGATAATATTGCAACACCACAGCTCATGGTTTCTTTGCAAATATCCAATGAAACTGCTTCAGCTGTGCTCGCAGTATCTCTGTGGTGTTCATAATTGTTGAGGCTGTTGCAAATGTGCAAAGCAATTGCTCAAGAGTGCGATAGCTATTTATCATGAAACATTGCATATTTTAAGCAATTTGGCAGGTTACGTTGAAATACTATGGCATAGCGAAAGATACAGTCGAATTCCCCTTACTTTACTGTATTTGAATGCGCGCGGCGGTTTTTGAAAACGTTCGTGTATCGATGATGAACATGGGCTTTTAAGTAAGAAGTTCCTGATTAAACGTGAAACTGGGCTCTTCAAACTGCGTGTGTGAAGATTAAATGGGGTACTATTTTTCAAAACCTCTTAAATTTTCGGGGGGCCCTCTCAGCTTTCTTGTGCATTTTATATAGCAATAGCCCCTTACAGCTTGAGGGGCCTTTTGGAGCTGCGGACAACCCAAGTTACCTTCCACTGCCACCGAATGGAACGTCATGTCTTCCGAGATCAAGCCTACTGTTGTTTATTGTAAATTGGGGGAAGACTGGTTCTGACTTAGTGCTTAATTGCTAGATACATTCTTTTTCCTATTTAGTGTTTCTGAAACAAAAATGTTCATTCACTTGTAAAGCAAAAGTTATTATGCAATGCTAATCCAACAGGTCAAGTTTGAGTCGCTTAGGCTCATGATTGTGCACGCCATCCATGACTGTGCACACATCAATAGTGTGCAGCTATTACATGAATTGAGAATTACTTACAAATTTAAAGGCATTATTAAGCAACGATACATTTTAGTCAACTTACCACTGCGGAAAGAAAGCGTTCGTTAATTACGCAGCGGTGACTGTTACTGTAGATAACTGAAGCAAGCAGCAGACTCAATTAAGCCCATTGTTTCGGGCACGTTGCGTAATTAACGAACGCGCTCCTGCCGCAGTCCTCTTGTGACGTCATGTTCTCGACCGGCCTGCTGGTACTGACGTCATCGCTGGGCCAGCTGACGCCCCAGTTGGGCGAGCTGCTGCGCCGTGCGGCGCGGCGCGTCAGCGGCCGACTATACGTACACCTGCTGCCCAGCCAGCAGCAGCTGGCCGGCGGCGGCGCGCTGCCCGAGTTCTCGCCCATGCTCTACTCGGCGGTGGTGGGCCAGCTGTACGCCGAGTCGTCGTTCGCCTGCCCGCAGCTGGACGTGCGCGTGCTGCTGACGCACCTGAAGCGGCGCCAGCTGACGGCGCACACGGCGGCCGCCGTGGACGTGCTGCTGCTGGAGCGGCCGGCCGCCGCCGACCAGGTGTCCGCCTTCTGCGCGCAACACGTGGCCAACCGCGCCGCGCGCCTGCAGACGGAGACGCTGCAGCCGGACGAGCCGGCGGCCGACGAGCCGGCCGGCCTCTGCAGCGGCGCCGACGAGCGGCCCGCCCGCTGGACGAACCCGCGCGCCGAGCCGGCCAACGCGCTGACGGCCGACGCCGTGTGCGGCGAGGTGGCGCTCGGCGGTACGTTCGACGGCCTCCACAACGGCCACAAGCTGCTGCTGACGGCCGGCCTGCTGCGCTGCTCGGGCCGGCTGACGGTCGGCGTGGCCGACTCGGCGCTGACGGCGCGCAAGACGCTGTGCGAACTGATCGCGCCGTGTCGGCAGCGCGTGCAGGCGGTGGCCGACCTGGTGGCCGACCTGGACGGCACGGTGACGGCGCGCGTGGTGCCCATCGTCGACCCGCTCGGCCCGACCGGCGAGGAGGCGCAGCTGGAGCTGCTGGTGGTCAGCCAGGAGACGACCGGCGGCGCCGAGCTGGTCGCCGCCGAGCGGCGCCGCCGCCGCCTGCCGGCCATGCGCGTGTACACGGTGCCGCTGCTGGTGGCCGCGCACCGCGCCGACCGCGAGGAGGCCAAGCTGAGCTCCAGCTCGCTGCGGCTGCGGCAGCTGGGCGGCGTGCGCGGCCGCCGGCTGGCCGCACCGCGCCGCGCCGCCGGCCCGTACGTGGTCGGCCTGACGGGCAGCGCCGCCAGCGGCAAGACGTCGATCGGCCGCCACCTGGCGCACCTCGGCGCCCACGTGGTCGACTGCGACCGGCTCGGCCACGAGGCGTACGCGCCCGGCACGGCCACGCACGCGCGCCTGGTGCAGCTGTTCGGCGCCGACGTGCTGACCGCCGCCGGCCACGTCGACCGGCGCCGGCTGGGCGAGCGCGTGTTCGGCTCGCCGGCCGAGCTGCGCCGGCTGTCTGAGGTCGTGTGGCCGGCGATCGCGGCGCTGGTCGAGCGCCGGCTGCTGGCGCTGCCGCCGCGCGCCGTGGCCGTGCTGGACGCGGCCGTGCTGCTCGAGGCCGGCTGGGACGCGACGCTGTGCGACGAGGTGTGGGTGACGCTGGTGCCGCGGGAGGAGGCGGCGCGGCGCGTCGTGGCCCGCAATGGCGTCACGGCGGAGGAGGCGGACCGCCTGCTGGACAGTCAGCTGAGCAACGAGCAGCGCGTGCAGAAGGCGACCGTGGTGCTGAGCACGCTGTGGGAGCCCGAGTTCACCCGGCGCCAGGTGGAGCGTGCCTGGACTGAGCTACAGCGCGACCTCGGTCACGAGGCGGCGCCGGTCAAGGAACAGTGACCTCTCACCGATGACACCCGGCTTTGGTTCACATCGGATGGATAACGGTCCACGGCTGTGGTAGCTGCGCTACCGTTGTACCGAAGGGTGGCCCGCGACCCATATCAGGGTAGGTGTGTTCTCACACATCTTCAAGCCGCACGCCCTAGGTTTGCCGAGAAAAGCCGCAAATTTGCAAGTCGGGCAATCCTCATGTATACCGAGGGTGTGGGAAACTGCACAACGTGCCTGGAATTGGCCAGACTTCTGTTATTTCGAGTGATTTTGTGTGATTTCTGCAGGTGTTCGACATGTCAATGCGGCGTAATGATGCAGTTAATTTAGTTACGTGACATTATATGATAACACTGGTGGCAATTATTGCTGATAAACTAGTCACTCCAAGCAATATCTTTGTTCAAACGAACGTCTCCCTGCCAGTTCCCGTTAAGTTCATCTCGTAGTCGAGTCAGCAAGCCCGAATAAATGACTAGCCAACTCCAACACGTCTCACCTGTCCACTGCGGCGTCGGTAGCTTAGTGGTTAAGCTGGGCGTCTGGCATTCCGGAGATACCGAGCTCGGTTCCCCGTGGTGGTCGCCCTTGCTGCCAGGGTGAGAAACAGGCGACGCCACATTGCCTCAGCTGCTGAGTGCGTCGTAAAGTCACAGCCACCCGTCCACTAATATCTGTACTCCCCCTATCCCCTCCCTGCTCCCCTGTCCTTACCTCCTCCCTGACAAGGAGTACATCTACCCATGTATTCCTTGGCCCCTTGTCTTCAACATGGCTTTGGAGACCATGTACCGTGCCGTCGAGAGTGCGGTGATGTGTAGATCGTCAACAAGTATAACCGGCATATATGGGCGCTATATGACCAACGCAGTCGATGCGCCCCTAAACCCAAATCATCAACCAATAACCGGCCTATCACAACGCTAGGTGGTGTGCTTGTATTAATACCTTGCTTCGGTTATTGTCTGAGTGCAGTCGTGCAATCTTACAAGCCAATATATGCGTTATAGCTGGTGTTCTTGGTGTTCCTTCCATGGGCCGCATGTGTCAACAATTGATCGAACGTGGACCTAGCGACAATGCGACAATTTGGCTGTAGCCTTATCTGGTGATGCAGCTAGCAATTATATCAATTATATATTATTATCAGAAGACAACAGCTGGCACATCGAATAGCTATCAATCGAAAGGTTGTGGGTTCGAATCTCACCTGTCGCTACTCTTCGCCTGCGACCAATCGGCGTGAGAGATTGGCGACGCTATATGACTCGACGGTCGACGTGTCGTAAAACCAATAACCAACCTATCTTCTCCTTCGTAGTCGTGTTGTCATCAGAAGGTGGAGTTACGACGGGGCATTGCTATGCTATTGTCCATTCATCGGTGGGCTGGAGTGGGATCTTCCTCACCTGTGATTCGATACCCGTGCAGGGTGAGATCTTCGCAGTATTGCCTGAATAAAACGTCAAAGCTGGTTGCTGAACATTCGTTCCCCGGCACCGCGTAACTTATAAGCTTCAATAATGCGACGCTCATCACGATGTAGTGTCTCGGAAATATTTGCCTAACGTTGCCGCATGAGATGATGTTCAGCCTGATGGCGTAACGTTACACATTCTTGAGATGTACTGAGCTTCAGCTGTGAGGCTTCGTGTTCAATATGTTGGCGTTCTGATCGAAAACACTTAACGGCATATGTATTTGTGGGGCCACGTGTACATCGTTATTTGTCTCCCGAACTTCTTCAGAGTGGTGACGTCATGCAGCTGAAAGACCACAAAATGTAATGATAATCGAGTCGTTCATACGTGTACGACATTTACCTAATGTACCCCACATAATTTCTTTCCAGCTCCATCCCGCGAGACTAGTGAGAACAGCGTATACATATTACATCGTCTACAATTGCAGTATGTTCTGGGTGTACTCGCGTTGACGGACGTTCTGTACGCTTGACCAATACGGCCTAGCCTACCTTAACCTAACCAAGCCTAACTTAATCTAACCTAACCTACCCTAAGCTACTCTAACCTACCATAGCTTAACCTACCATACCCTACTCTAACCTGACATAACCTAACTAATCCAGTATAATATAACCTATCCTAATCTAGTCTAGTCTAGTCTAGTCTAGTCTAGTCTAGTCTGACCTAACCTGACCTACCGCTTGGCTCGCCTGTTGACCGCCGCTGGTGTTTCCAGCCGAGCAGTGATGGGGAGCGCCACTTCCACGGCGGCCATTCAGACCGCCTCCGATCTGCGTCGCGACATGCACTCGTCGGACGCCTCGGACGGCCTGCTGACCTCCGCCGCCGGCGATCAGAATGGTCTGATGTCAGGTCAGTTGGCCAGCAAACCGCAGCAGCCGCGTTGGACGCCGTCAGCGGTACCCGGTCAGGCTGGAACAGAGGAACTGATGAGATAATCGGATCGGCTGGTGAATGTGATTGTGCGGGAGAGGAATGTGATGATAGGGGCGAGTGAATAGCGATAGGAAGAGTGAGCGAAAGTGATGGTAAGGGCTGATGAGTGTGATGCGAATGTTGGTGGTAAGGTTGGGTGGATATGATAGTAAGGATGAAGGAATGTGAGGGTAAGACTGAATGAATGTTTGGGTGTGAGTGGGTGGATGTGAGGGTATGGCCGAAAGAAAATGAAGGTATGGGTGGGTGAATGCAATTGCAGGGATGATTATATGTTCATGTATGGAATGATGGTTTAAGTGGGCGAATCGAATTCTGGCAAAACCACTGGTGCCTATTTCGTTTGATGAACTGCGTCAAGTGTCACCCGTTTATCTCGCACGATTATGTCATCGTACCTGTGTGTGCTTCCTTACTCACGGGTGGGTGTTGTAACATGGCTGTGGCTCCTCATGCCAACACATATTTTAAGGCAGATACTACGGCGAGCTCAAAAGGGAAGGTTTTAAGCTGGTGTAACGATACATCAACCGATATTTACCTCGATCCAGATTAATTTCCATCAGGCTAGGGTTGGAGGTGAGCCATGCACCTGTTCAGGTACCAGCGTCCAGAGCGCTAGCACCTGCAATGAAGTCATTGTATCACTGTGACAAACCCAAGGAAGCTGAAAGCAAACAGGTGTGTGTGCCGTCTCCACTGCTTCGCCTGAGGCGTTGAGCTGTTGTTTGTGCCCGAGGCGGCGAGACCACCCGCTAATCTATGACGGCGAGTCTACCTGCTATCTATGGTAGCGAGTCTACCTGCAAGTTATCCTGTTTGTAGATGGTCGTCTCCCACTCACAGCGTCGCGTTTGCTTCTGTCTACAGGGGCGGCACCGAAGGCGCCGGCCGCCGCCGCCGGCCCGGGCGTCGGCGCGCAGTACCGCTATCTGCCCGCCGAGTGCCCCATGTCGGGCGGGCCGGGCGGCGCGCCGCCGCCACCGCCCGCCGAGTGCCCCATGTCGGGCGGGCCGGGCGGCGCGCCGCCGCCACCGCCCGCCGAGTGCCCCATGTCGGGCGGGCAGGGCAGTCTGCCGCCGCACCAGCACGGCATCATGACGACACAGGCGGGCACCGTCGTCGACATCGACCCGTCGAACATGGTGCGCCTGTGCGGTGGGACCTTAAATGCCCCATGTAATATCCAAGCTAAGCGTTGCACGAAGACGTAAGTGCTGTCATCGGAAAGCGCTTGAGGAATTTGACCCGAAACTACCCCCGAAAGTTTCTCCCCCAAAAAGTGACGTCATTTGGGGTGTCCATTCGATCACAGCTGGCATGTTTTTGGCTCAAGGTAGTTTATTCTCGGGGATATTTTAAGAACAAAAAAATATTTTGTATTAGGAAAGGAACACGAAGTCGGCCATGGCCCCAAAATGTTAACCCAACCAAATATCAAAATTTGTATTGTTAGAAATTTTAAAAATTTGGAGTTTTCATTTTTTGTAATTTTTCTTCTTTTTTATGGTGGGTAGAACGCACTGGCAAACATTGTTTTAAGTCAGCTTAGCCTCCTAAGAATGGTAGCTTTTTCTAGAATCTTCAATTTTAGCCCTAATGGGCAAATGCGCAAAACAAAAAAGTAATCAAAAACGGAAAAACTAAAAAGGTCCTCTGATACGTTTTGTTCCGTCCCTAAAGATCAGCAAACGCTGAAAGTTTCATTCAAATATATGTATCCGTTAAAGCGTAATGACTGGTTGCACTTTTTTGAAGGTGACCTCACTTGACCTTGACTAACTCGGTAACCGTAGATGACTGACCTCATAATTTTCATACAGCGTGTCAAATTGATATGGAAAAAGATATGCCAAATTCTGGCGCGCTGCCATTTGCCGTTTTTTTTAAAACTATCCCCGGAAAACTTGGAGGTGGGTGTAAAATTTTTCCCCCGAGGCTGGGTGGGTTAATGCGTATGGATGAATATATGAATATACTGACTAGTCATAATGGCTATTGGTGGTATGCGTGGCAGCGAGTTCTTCCGCTATAGGGCCCAAACCGTTTTGTAATAGCCCACGGTGGCGGGCCGAGGCTGATCCAGAAATTTTCATGGAAAAGGGGGATACTCGTCTCGAGGGGCGCCATTTCCTCGGAGGTGCGCCATTGCGAAGGTCCCTTCGGCTGAACATTCGTTGAGTAGGGGAATGGGTGTGGTGCATTCGAGCATGCTGAAGGGGTGCCCTTTCTTCTCAAAGGGCGGAGGGATGGGGTGCATTGGAGCCTGCCCGAGGGGCGCCACCTTTCCATCGAGGGAGACATGTTCTCTAGTGCCTCCTGTATCCGCCCCTGATACCGGGTAGTTGTGAATGAACGTAGACGTCGTCTTGAGCACGACGGCTGTGTGTGCGGCTCAGCACTCCACCGTGTGTATGGGCGCAAAATGGCCCTGGATGTCGACGCGCCCCTAAACACCAATCCACCACCACTGCACCGTGTGTGACAGGAGCTGAGTGTTGTGAGGCCAGGGTGTGCTGACGGCGGCCGTCTGTGCGGCTCAACACTCCACCGTGTGTGACAGGAGCTGAGTGTTGTGAGGCGAGGGTGTGCTGACGGCGGCCGTCTGTGCGGCTCAACACTCCACCGTGTGTGACAGGAGCTGAGTGTTGTGAGGCCAGGGCCTGCTGACGGCGGCCGTCTGTGCGGCTCAACACTCCACCGTGTGTGACAGGAGCTGAGTGTTGTGAGGGGGGAGGGCAACTCCACCTTGACAGGAGCTAAATGTTTAGGGAAACCTGTGTGACAGGAGCTGAGTGTTGTGAGGCCAGGGCGTGCTGACGGCGGCCGTCTGTGCGGCTCAACACTCCACCGTGTGTGACAGGAGCTGAGTGTTGTGAGGCCAGGGCGTGCTGACGGCGGCCGTCTCTCCGCCAGGAGGCGCCGCCGAACCAGACGCCGGCCGAGAACCAGCCGTTCTGGCTGTCCACCGAGCGGCAGGTGTCCAACATCCCGCGCGCCGTCGGCGACGAGTCCAACTGGGTGTACCCGTCGCCCCAGGTGACGCGCCTGGCCTGCCGGCCAGACCGGCAACTCCGGCAACTCCGGCGTCCACCCCAGCAATGTCCTGCCGTGTAATGTTTGGACTGTGGCTCGGCAGTACGGAAGTTTTGCTATTCAGCTAATCAATGCGTAGTGCTAGGATCTGCCACTGTTGCGCTGTTCTCACAAATGAGACAATTTCGCGCGTGTGGATTGGGATTGGTGATGGCGTTCCTCCACAGCTAAGGTACGGCGGGTCAGAATTTCGATTACGACTACTGAAACTGCCGTTTGGCTGTCAAACTCAGATGTTACGGTGGCCTCCTGAACTCGGTGTTTTTGGTTGCCGCCGCAGATGTTCTGGAATGCTATGCTGCGAAAAGGCTGGCAGTGGAAGAAGGATGACCTCAGTCAGCAGGATATGAACAACATTATCAAGATCCATAATGTTAACAACGAGCTAGCCTGGCAGGAGGTGAGTGTTCTGATTTAAAAGGGTTAGAGCGTCGCCGTTTTATCCACGTGTGCTCAGTGCTGCCTAAGGTTCCGGCTTTACCAGCAAAATTACGGATTAGGTTTGGTAATGTCGCACCCTGTTAATCACACAAAGCATAATTACATATCATGTTCGGTTGTAGAGGCGCCGGCACCCTGATCCCGGCCGTGAATCGCATATCCAGCCTTTAATCTGATGTCCGCATTCGAGACGTGGTCGTCAGCACCCTTGCCTGCGACAGCAGTGTGCTGTGCAGTGTTTCTCCCGTCGTGACGATGCTGCCGCTGCTGCAGATCCTAAAGTGGGAGGCGCTACACGCGCATGCGTGTGGCGACCCGAAGCTGAAGCGGTTCGGAGGCAAGGCCAGCGACTATTCGCCGCGCGCCAGGTTCCGCAGCTGGCTCGGGTAGGACTCACTGGTGGCCGTGTTATGGCGCAGGAATAAAATTGAAAAGGTTAAATATCCCCCCCCCCCCCCACAAGTCTCACTGGTGGTAGTGTTATGGCGCCTGGAGTACATTGTGAAGGGCACTTGTACTCCACTTGGCCCGCTACGGTCTCACTGGTGGTAGTGTTATGGCGCCTGGAGTACATTGTGAAGGGCACTTGTACTCCACTTGGCCCACTACGGTCTCACTGGTGGTAGTGTTATGGCGCCTGGAGTACATTGTGAAGGGCACTTGTACCACTTGGCCCACTACGGTCTCACTGGTGGTAGTGTTATGGCCGGAGTACATTGTGAAGGGTGTACTCCACTTGGCCCACTACGGTCTCACTGGTGGTAGTGTTATGGCGCCTGGAGTACATTGTGAAGGGCACTTGTACTCCACTTGGCCCACTACGGTCTCACTGGTGGTAGTGTTATGGCGCCGGGAGTACATTGTGAAGGGCACTTGTACTCCACTTGGCCCACTACGGTCTCACTGGTGGTAGTGTTATGGCGCGGAGTACATTGTGAAGGTTGTACTCCACTTGGCCCACTACGGTCTCACTGGTGGTAGTGTTATGGCGCCTGGAGTACATTGTGAAGGGCACTTGTACTCCACTTGGCCCACTACGGTCTCACTGTGTTGTTATGGCGCCGGGAAAAAATTAAAGAAAAATATATATTACTTCTTCTACGGCTCACTGGTGGTAGTGTTATGCGCCTGGAGTACATTGTGAAGGGCACTTGTACTCCACTTGGCTCACTCCGGTCGCATTGGTAATAAGGATGACGCCGAGATGGAAGGATAGCTGTACGCCCAGCCTACGGGTGTGCTGTTTCACTGATCAAAGCGGCATGGCGTCAATGGGTGTAGGGTACAAGGGGTACATGTGTAGGATCCCTGGTCCACGAATGTATAGGACTATGACGACCTCGAACCCGGTGACATGCAGAATGGGGAACTGTGCAAAGGCCTGGACTATTGACCTAACGTAACCTGCGTCAGGACTTCTGATCCGACCTTGACCTGTCAGGACTTCCGATCCGACCCTGACTTATGCGACGTGCCGGGACCACTGACCCGACCCGATCGTGACCTGTCAGGTGTCAGCACCGCTAACCCGACCGTGCCCCTGACTTGTGTCAGGTGTTAGCATCGCTACCCAAACCGTGCCCCGAGTGGTCGGGTGTCAGCACCGCTAACCCGACCGTGATCCGAGTATCCGGTGTAAGCACCGCTACCCCGACCGTGACCCGAGTAGTCAGGTGTCAGCACCGCTAACCCGACCGTGACCCGAGTAGTCAGGTGTCAGCACAGATAACCCGACCGTGACTCGTGACCTGTGTCGACAGGTACGAGTTGCCGTTCGACCGGCACGACTGGATCGTCGACCGGTGCGGCACGGAGGTGCGCTACGTCATCGACTACTACGACGGCGGCCAGGTGGACCAACGCAACTACCAGTTCGCCCTGCTGGACGTGCGGCCGGCGCTGGACAGCTGGCAGAACGTCTGGGACCGGATGGTGGTGGCGTGGGCGCGCTGGGTCTACTCCGACTAGCCGCGCACGCCGCCGCCCTGGGTGGCGCCGGCGCCGGCTGTAGTGCTGACGAGTCAGCTGGTGCGTCGGCGGCGACTGTGGCCGCGCGTGTGAGGTGTGTAGACTGCGGTCGCGGGCTGAGACCCTGTGTGACGGCGGTGGGAGTGGCGGCGTCTGGCGTGGCGACCTGGCCGAGGCTGGCCGCGGGCGCCCAGCTGACCGGCTGGTCGAGCCGACGGCATCTGGACGGTGCCGGCGCGTCACTCGGTCAGATGCGTGTGTGTGTGCCGCGACACGTCTGCGGCATGCGAGCAGAGACCTGTCGCGGTTCGTGTCGCGCCTGCCACTCGATCAGACACGGCCGAGGTGTGTTCCACTTCACACCTGCATCGCATGCTCAGGATGGTTCGCCAGCAAAATAGCCAGTGCTGAAGTAGTGTCAGCTGTGTGGCGTGTCTAGGTCAGTCTTGCACACGATAGACCTGTTCACGGGGACAGTCTGATCAGGGGCTGAACCAGGAATTTTCATGGAGGGGGAGGGGCGGGCCTTCGGCTGAACATTCGTGGATCGTGGAGGATGCAATTGAGGATACTGAAGAGCGTTTTCCTCTCAATAGGGTGCTTATTCTCTTGGAGGGCTCCTTTTGCTGCAAAAATCCGTTGAGGGGGGGCACGCGATCCTTGCCGGACGGGTGCCTCCCAACGGTCAAGGGCGCCACTTTTCTATGGTGGGGGCACAGCCCTCAGTGCCGCCCTGTGTCCGCGCTTGAACCTGACCAGGCTGGTACGCAGCATGCGTGCATTCCTGTTTTCAAAATCGAGTAAAAATCAACTCAAGACGAGAAGCTATAGCCAAAAGCAGTTGGAGATAGCCGGACAGCGTGCACTTCCGACGACTTCTTTTGTCGTGGAGGCGAACTTGCATTATGCCGTGATGTTACGAAGGAGCGAATATCCTGTCGGCGACAGAACGGCGCGGTTTTCTGTGGACCGGAAACTGCGCCGGAGATATCGTGTTCAGTGCTGGTGCGTTTCTTTGTGTGACAACGTGATCAGCTGTTTTGACTAGCGAGAACATTAGTTGTGTGCGTTTTGATCAGTGTACGTGAAGCATGTTAGCGATTGATTGAATGTTTGAGGTGTTAATTGCAATGAAAGGCAAGGATCAGTTTTCGTTGTTCTAACTAGGAAGATATTTTGCTCGAGATCAAGTGACACAACAAGCGAAACAAGAGCCCTAGAGAGGAAGGCGTCCCAAAAATAAGAAGAACACAAGCTCGATTTCTCACCGAAACGCAAATAATTTCGCTTCCTTTAAATTTGATGCGCAATTTCGCTCACAAAGCCTCTGAGGATCCACAAGCCTTAAAGCATGTTTTCCCCTTGAGTCACTCGTATGAACGACATGCCTAACACGTCCCCCGAGTTATCGCGCTGCCGCTGTGGATTTGCACGTCTGAGCAGGCGCACGTCACGACTGAGTGGTGTTTGCACAGTTATACATTATTCAAGCAATAGGGTGGAATATGCCACTTACTGAACACTGAATCGACATCCTTCCCAAAGAAGTATCGACATTGTGCTTCTTGGTGCGTGCTTGTGAAGTCTTCATGTCTCGTTTCTAGCAGTATCCCGTTTATAAGTATCACGCTTATGCTCATCATAACTGATCTGGGATCGTTATAATGAACATCCAGTAATTGACGCAATTGTCTCAAAACTGGGTTTTAAAGACCGAAGGATTTTAGACAGGATTATTTCCATGGCGATTTCGGCATCCAGCTGCACTCATTTCGACATCTCACACCTAGTGAAAATTCAATACTTTAACACTGTTTGCACCGCCGGCACTGACATCGCTGTCGCCGATACACTGCTGGCTCAGCAGTACACCAGCACTCCAGCCACGGCTGGCCGACAACAGCACCTGAACTCGACGCTCATGTCCTTGAACCGCAAAGCTGGGCCGGCAGCTTATTCGCCCGCCTGCTCTGGGCCAGCCGCGTCGTGATGCCGTCACTCCTGCCGGCGAGTGCGGTGCGCCTGGCACGCGTGATGGCCACTTGGGTGTTGGCGCCAGGAGGAGCCTGGCTCGCGGCACCAACAGCTTGTGCTGGCCCGGCATGGACGCCGAAATGTAATATTGCGCGCGCACGTCTCCGACCATTGCCGAATTCAGCGAAGGGGCAGGCCGGGGCGGAGCCATGGTCGACCGTCGCGTGTCCGTTAGCTGGCACACATTAGCATATTCGAATTAATCACGAGGCACCCATCGTGTCGCATTGGGTCAGACAGGCCACCCCAGAACAAATATCAGGTCAGTTTTGCCAGAACTCCAACCGCTTAATCCCAGACACAATGCAACTGTATGCAATGTAATGTAACTTAACTTATACTGTAAGGAAATATGCCGTACTACACAGGGTATCTCAAAATAGTCATTTGCATTCGGCCAAACGTCATGAAACTAATATCAATTAACTAATATGAAACTAATATCATTGATCTCTCACGTCAGCCATCGATGAATGACCAATCAATGTCGTCGATAAAGGTCAAACCAGTTGCAGAAAAACAACGCATTTTTAACACTTTCACAATTCACATGCGTCGCGTGGTGCGGGGAACCTAATTATGGTCACTTGTCTTTGATTAACGTCATACGGACAAATAAAATATCGTTGGCTTTCGAATGATGTTCACTTCATGACGTTGGGTTTAAAGGTTAGGATAGGTTATGTAAGGCTATGTAACATCTTTTTTTCTTCATTTTAAACATTACTTTTTGTGATATACTACCCAACTTTCTGCTCCTTTTTGGGTGTTACTTTCCCTCCCAACTGAAGAGTATGCATTTGCAGAGGAAATGATTGGTCACATCATGTTCAGCACATTCAACAGCATTAGTGATTAGTCCCTTAAATTAGCAATTACTCATAAACATTAGTGATTGTGATAGTCTTGCTTTTCCTACGTTTGATATAAATTGGTTGGACATTCAATAGCTCTCTCAATTCCAAAAGCCACTCTTTATTACATGATGGCCACTCAAGACAAACTTTGTTATGCATATTTTTCTCATGCAATGTTTATGAGCTCATATTAATGACAATGTGACCACTGATTTCCTTTGCAAATGCAGAGATGTGGTAAAACACTAACATAACCAAACCTGGCACCTTTGTTTGCTTTATGGATATAAACTGTGTGTATTGCTTGCCTTGTAAATATCTTAAAGCAAGATAATATCATTGGGCCTTCAGAGTAGGTATCTTGTTGATGGACCCAAAAACCCCTGACAACTAACATGCAATTCTTAAGCTAAATCCAACATTTTGTTCATTGCAAATTGGTTTATATCACTATACTAGACCTGGAAGTTGAAGTAAATGATGTTTAAATGCCAGTTGGTCTATGATTGGGCACTGTGGTGCAGAAGACCAGAAGCTGCAACAAATGTGGAGTTTGCATTACCAATTGATAGTGCTTTTTAAGTAGTCCAGCATCAGTAGGTGTAGGTTTAGTTTGATAGAACATCTATGGGTGTATGTATTTTTGGTATCTACCATCCATAGGTGTAGATTTTGCACCATCTAACATCCATAGGTTCAGGTTTTATGCCTCCCAACATCTGTAACTATACATTTTATGCCATTGAACACCATCAAGGTTGGGGTTGTTAGTTTATTGCAAATTACCATAAGGTTTGTATTCAACACCCATATGCCAGTCTGCAAAATGTGGCAGCTTCATGTCCAATGCATGCCTGGCCAGGGTTGGAAAATAGGTTGTTCCTGGTTTTTGTCATCCAGAACATTATCCCATCCAGAAAATTATCCTCTTCACAAAGTTATCCTCTCATGTTTCTTATTTGGAGGTTGAATGGTGCTGTTTTACAATGAGCTGATCTGTGCTAAAGTGCTAAAGATTCATTGGAAAGCACAAGTTGATGTTCTGATATTGCATGTTTGCACAAAGATATCCTTCATATTATATTTCCTAAAAGCTTTCCTCTCAACATCCAAGTTGTTTTCCTCTTTTTACTGCTGCATTGCCTGCTTTTTTACTTTTTTGTTGTTGCAATTTTCACTTTTGAAGTTGATTTCTCCCATCATTTGCCCAGTGGGGTATGACTGGGGTTTGGGGGTGCATCGACTGCAAGGGTCATGCAGCCAGTGGGGTATGACAAATATGCTTTGGCCGAGGCATTTATCCAACAACATGTGTTAATCAGCAAGCAAATGTGCTAAAGTAGCAAAAAAAAAAAATAATATCAACATGTGCCTCTCATATTCAAAGTTCAGACGTAAATTCCATTTTGTGATTAAGGTTCAGATCTCCATTTTTGGGATGTTGGCATACATAGACATGTCTAGGCAGATGAAAATCAGGGGTTCAGTTTGGAAAATGACACTTTGTTTCTAATTTTTGGCTTGTTCAGTTTCCTTGTTGAATCTTACACATGCATGCCGCTAGAGTAAAAGTTTTTTTTTTTTTTTTTTTTATCCCATTTCCTGATAATATAATGATGTAAATCCATTTGTGTAAAGACAAGTTTCCCCTAGCATGCATGTCATCATTGCAAACCGATTGTGCATGCTACCATGCAACACCCATACACATAATGATGGATTTAAAATACATGGGCCACAACACAGTGTGCAAATTGTGTACAGTATATGAACATTTTGGCTAGTCTGCCAAGTGTCCTAACCTAACCTAAAGCCAATAAATGTTGGGTCCTGTAAAAACTGCATGTTGAATCGCCAAACCTGTGGATGCTGGGTCATGCAAAACCTACTTATACTAGCTGGTGCATGCATGTATTACTAAGGTGCTCCAAAAGGAAATATGCTTGCATCAGCAATGCAAAAGCAGTGTAGTTATGGCCATCATGTTGATTATGTCACAGAATAAGTCATAAATGCTTATTGATGGGAACTAGGAGGTAGTATCTTAAAAAAATGTATTGGGGAAACTCGGGGTGTTTTTTTTTTTGCTATGAATGTATCTTGTATATGATCAGGAGGAACTTCTTTATCCAGTGATATCTTTTGTTGGCATGTTTTTAGTATCACTAGGACTAGGGTCCTAGAACACTGCCACATGGCCACATTCAATTTAAGGGAAGTGTGAGGACAGTACCTGATTAGTAACTTGCGGTAGATTTGATCATCTAAGGACTGATTGCAATTGATCAGTCTGACCCGACCTGGCCTGACCCAATCCGATCCGACCGGCCACGTAACGTGCAGTAGTTGTGCTGTCCTCGACTGATGTGTTGTGACGTAGCTAATGTAACATTATGACCAGCGTGCGATAGGGTGTTATACTGGCAACTGATATGACGCGACCTGCCGCGATGTGAGGCGGATTACCTGTGCAGCGCACCCTGTCCGTGATGGTGGCCATGTCAGTGACTCGCCGGTGACGCGTGGTCGGCCAGGATGTCGGCCGAGACGCGGCTGCTGGCGTGCGGCGACGACGACGAGTGGCCGAGCGTGTGCGGCCGGCGGCGGCCGGCCTCCGCCGTCGTGCCGTCGCTGCACTCGCGCGCCGAGGTCAAGTTCGCGCTGCTCGACCGGCTGCCGGCGTTCACGGCGCCCGATCTGCTGACCGACTTGCGGCCGGCGCCCGGCACCGTGCCGCTCTGGAGTCCCTCCTACGCTCGCGACATGCACGACTGGCAGCGCGAGGCGCTGCGCAGACTCGGCCACCACCGGCCAGAGTTCTCCAGGTGAGCGGCTCCTGCAGACTCGACCACCACCGGCCAGAGTTCTCCAGGTGAGCGGCTCCGTGGACTCGACCACCACCGGCCAGAGTTCTCCAAGTGAGCGGCTCCGCAGACTCGGCCACCACCGGCCAGAGTTCTCCAAGTGAGCGGCTCCGCAGACTCGGCCATCACCGGCCGGAGTTCTCCAGGTGAGCGGCTCCGTGGACTCGACCACCACCGGCCAGAGTTCTCCAAGTGAGCGGCTCTGCAGGCTCGGCCACCCACCGCCGGCTAGAGTTCTCCAGGTGAGCGGCGCAGACTCGGCCACCACCGGCCAGAGTTCTCCAGGTGAGCGGCAGCGCGAGGCGCTGCGCAGACTCGGCCACCACCGGCCCGAGTTCTCCAGGTGAGCGACACTGCAGACTCGGCCACCACCGGCCAGAGTTCTCCAGGTGAGCGGCTCCGCGAACTCGACCACCACCGACTGGAGTTCTCCACGTGGGTGCAGCGGTGTTTCCAGGCGGCGAGTCGTGTGTCCCACAATGGGACACACTGGGCGAGTCGTGGCCCAGTGTGAGAGGTGGAATCTTCACGTGAGGTAGTACGGTTTCACGTCACGAGTTGCATCTTCAGACGATAAGTGACGTATACAGGTGATAGGTAATGTGTCCGGGTGACAAGTCACAGTCCCAGGTGAGGTGTAGTGTGTCCAGGTGACGAGTCACAGTCCCAGGCGATGTGTAGTGTGTCCGGGTGACGAGTCACAATCACAGGCGAGGTGTAGCGTGTCCTGGTGACGTACGCGAAGCTCAACTTGTGCTTGCGATCTCGGTAGACAGCCGGAGAGCCAGCCTGGTGATTGGAACACTGCAGCACACGACACTGACACGGCTGCCCTGTCGTTGCAGCTTCTCCATAGCGAATACTTCAATGGACTGCTTGGATGAGGTCGATGTGATCTCCGAGGGAGACAACATTAAGAAGCTGCTCAAACTGGCGTATAATAGCAATGAGGAGGTAAGACCACTGTCGGATTTGGACATGTGAACTTATACATTTCTTCTGCAAGAGTCTACTGCATCTGTATTCATCATTTAGTGTGTTATCAATTATCAATTACTGTGGTGTGGTGTGATTAGTTGTGGTGCATAGTCGGAGAATCTTGGGAAAACGGCAGGCTGTGTTGCTCCATACTGTTCTCCATTCCATGTGTTTTGCTTCTGTATATGATGAAAGTGTTAGCTCAGACATAATATTACATGTTGACTCTGGTTATCTAAGAGGCAGATGACCGATGGAGAGGCCAGTCATTTGCTGAGGAACCACACAAATATATAATTCCACTAATTAGCATAAAGCCAGAGTATCTAATTCAGGTAGTGACCACTCACAGCACACCTGATCCTACAATAAGCACAATTTGTTGAGGCAAGTCCTAAAGAAAGACCATCAGTGTCCTGGTGGACATTGCTGACATACTTACCATGATCTTGTTAGCTTTGGTCCATGTAATATATATATATATATATATATATATATATATATATATATATATATATATTTTATATATATATAGTATTGCCTGTGTACATGTTGTATTCGTAGGTCAGTAGTGTGGTGACGAGGCCCTTGTGATTCTCAGGTCAGCATGATGGTACACCGCGTGGGCCGACTGCTATTGCTGGATGACTTCGACATCACTACTCACCTCCTGGCCACGGAGAACACCGAGTGGATCTGGCTCGAGCGGCTGATGCGACAGCACTTCATGGCTAAGTTCGAGGTAATGTCGATGGAAACATGACGAGGGGAAGCACCTTGCTATGGGGAGATGAGTCTGAGACTGATCAGGGATCGTCTGCTTATGGCAACTCCTAACACTTGTGCGATCCGGAGGTGATAAAGGTTAGCAGTCATGACATTTTTTGTGTGTGTGTGTGGCAGCAATCAAGCTTCCTTCAAACCACTGGACTCACACTGGATGGGAGTATCTTTTTGCTTTGATTATCCGGATAGTTTGTCTTCGTTGTTAGACCAGCAAGGTATATATATGTGCCATTAATTATAAGTCACTGCTTTTCATTTTGTTGTTAAATGTTAACTTTCTCCGAATACGTGAGTATATGTGTTCTAGCTAGCCAGTTTTTTTTCTCGCTGAATTGCAAACTGACGAACCCGATTCGGCGATCCTCTGCCAAGAACTGAACCCCAACCCTCTGTGTCCTAGTGCATGAGATAGGTGCAATATGTCCAATTCCAGTACTAACTACGACGAGAACCAGGCTTCGGGTGGCAAGGGAGAGCGTTTTAGGGGAGGAATGACCCTCCCCTCTGTGCCACCTGCCAGACGACGGCCCGGTTCCGGGGAAAGGGAGAGCGGTGAACCGGGGTCGGATTCGTACTTGGGTAAAAGTCTAGGAATTAGCATTTAAGGAGGTGAAGACTGGATAAATTTGTATAAAAAAGCAATGCCTTATTGTGGAATTATCTGCGAAGAAAAATAATGAAGTATTCCGCTGAAAAAAAGTAGGCAGAATGACATTTCAAACGGCATGGTGGCATGGCTGGCAAAGCTTCGAAGTATGGTCGTTTTCCAACTATATAGTAAGATAGATGAACACAGTATATAGTTTTTTTTATTGACAATCCTTACAATGATCCGGAAGTTTGAAATTACGCGTATTATATTTCGGGCACAACCCTTGATCACATACATTCGGACAAGTGACATTGTACGACGCATTTAAAAATCGCAAGGGTATAAATATCCTAACACGTGAATGTTACACAAGAGCACTACCATGAATAGCTAACACACCTTAAATTTACTATGACAATACACGCTACACGTTCACCTTACTAAACGCCAGGACGAATAGTTAACCTATTTGACTTGGGTCTAAACTCGCGAATGTACATCGACTCAGTGATTTTGCGTTCCGGGTGGTCACTGCATGTTTTAATGATCGCCAAGGTGCGATGAATTTTGGCTGAAGTTATACTGCTACTGCAAAACAAAACAAAAAACAGGTCGTTCGACAAACCGATGGGAAATCATATTAGACCAGCGCACAGCAGTAGTAGTATAACTTCAGCCAAAATTCCTCTCACCTTGGAGATCATTAAAACGTGAAAAGACCACTCGGAGCGCAAAATGACTGAGTCGATCTACATTCGCGAGCTTAGTCCCAATATAAATAGGAAATATTCGTCCTGGCGTTTAGTGAGATGAACGTGTAGCGTGAATTGTCATAGTCAATTTCATGTGTATCAGCTATTCATAGTAGTGCTCTTATGTAAAATTCACGTGTGAGGATATTTATACTCTGGCGATTTTTCAATGCGTCGTACAATGTCCACTTGGAAACAGTCAATAGTAACTCCCATTCACAAATCAGGAGATCCTTCGGATCCCTCTAATTTTAGGCCCATCTCATTGGTTCCGGTTATCGCCAAAATCACAGAGAGGGTAATACAGAAGCAACTCTATCACTACCTGAACGCAAACCACCTACTGGCCCAAACTCAGCACGGCTTCAGACCACGCCACTCTACGGAAACCGCTCTGATCTCAGTCTCGGACAAATTACTAGCAGCAATGGACCGTTCGGAAGTAGCTCTCCTTTGCATTCTGGACCTCAGTAAATGCTTCGACGTAATAGATCACACCAAACTGCTCACTAAACTAGAACTCCATGGAATTGATACTGACTGGTTTAAGGCTTATCTGAGAGGTCACACGCAGGCTGTTAGCATCTCAGATCAACGCGGAAACAGGCATCTCTCCTCCTTTCTTCGTAACAACATAGGTGTTTTTCAAGGCTCATCACTAGGTCCACTCCTCTATTGCATCTTTTCGAACGACCTCAGTTTGCACGTCCCGGTAGCACACGTCACTCAGTTCGCAGACGACACCCAGGTCCTCATCTTCGGTCGCAAATCTGATCTCCCAAATCTGATAAATCAGATGGAGACATGTTTGAACCAACTATACGACTACTTTCTGGATAACGGTTTGAAGGTAAACCCGACCAAAACTCAGCTTCTCACGTTCGGATCGCGTCAGAATCTTCGCAATATTACCCCGATACGAGTGTGCTTTAGGGACGCTGTGATATATGAAAGTCATTCGTGTAGGAACCTTGGGGTGACATTTGATCGCCACATGTCGTGGGATTCCCATGTAGCTGTCGTGGTCCGCAAGTGCACTGGATTCCTTATGGCCCTGAACCATCTGCGTCACCATCTGCCAACCAGTACCCTCTTCACTATAGTCAATAGCCTAGTTATATCCAATATCCGCTACTGCATATCTGTTTATGGGAACGGGTCGGCAGCAAACATCCACAGACTAGACAAAATCATTAACTTCGCCACTAGAGTCGTGTCAGGTCTACGGAAATTTGATCATATTTCTGATGCCCGTAACGAGTTGGGTCTTCTCACCGCAGCTGATCTGCATCTATTTCACAGCCTTACTTTGCTCCACAAGATCATTCTGACGGGTGAGCCAACGCACATTGCCGGTCAAATCTCTGCAAACTCTACCCTGCGAAACCGTCATACGCGTGCAGACGACCACCTGCACCTACCAGCCATACACAGAGAGGCGGGCCGCAGGAGATTTCTCTACTCGTCTGTCTTCCACTACAACAAACTCCCTACTGAAACAAAAACATTGAAGCTGTCTAACTTCAAGAAGCGTGTACGAGCTTATCTCCACGAGCAACACTAGTCACAAAAAACTTACAAAATAGATTTGTGTACACCATGCACTCACATTTAGGCCATCGCTTTCATATCACTTCCATAAACTACTCGTTTACAGCTCGTGTTGCAAGCACGGTGTGTGTAGTGCAGAGTGATATGGGTATTGTATTATGTTGGTGTATGAATGTTTGTTGCGCATGTGTTCCCACTATTGACCACAAATCTATCCTTTCCTTGTAAATATCTGAGTTATACCCAGACTGTCCATAATAGCCACTATACGTGGAGGGCATGTATTGTGAAATAAATAAATAAATAAATAAATAAATGTCACTCGTCTGAATGTATGTGATCAAGGGTTGTGCCCGAAATAAAATACGCGTAATTTCAAACTTCTGTATCATTGTAAGAAGTGTCAATTAAAAATTGCATACTGTGTATAATCACGCCTTACATTCAACAAGCACTGAACGATCTAAGCCTCATTACAACGAACGGAGGATATATGAAAATGGTTTATTGACCCCCCTCCCCACGTAACATCACCAGGACTGGGACTGGGCCCGGCGGGCCGCGGCTGAGGAGGAGGACCGACGAACCCTCTGTGCCGTCCCAGGACGAGGACTGGGCCCGGCGGGCCGCGGCTGAGGAGGAGGACCGACGAACCCTCTGTGCCGTCCCCAGGACGAGGACTGGGCCCGGCGGGCCGCGGCTGAGGAGGAGGACCGACAAACCCTCTGTGCCGTCCCCAGGGCGAGGACTGGGCCCGGCGGGCCGCGGCTGTGGAGGAGGACGGACGAACCCTCTGTGCCGTCCCCAGGACGAGAATTGTGCTCGGCGGCCCGCGGCTGAGGGGAGGACCGACCAACCTTCTGTGCCGTCCCCAGGACGAGGACTGGGCTCGGCGGGCCGCGGCAGAGGGGAGGACCGACCAACCCTCTGTGCCGTCCCCGGGACGAGGACTGGGCTGGGCGGGCCGCGGCAGAGGGGATGACCGACCAACCCTCTGTGCCGTCCCCAGGACGAGGACTGGGCCCGGCGGGCCTCGGCTGAGGAGGAGGACCGACCAACCCTCTGTGTCGTCCCCAGGACTGGGCCCCGCGGGCCGCGGCTGTGGAGGAGGACCGACGAACCCTCTGTGCCGTCCCCAGGACGAGGACTGGGCTCGGCGGTCCGCGGCTGAGGAGGAGGACCGACGAACCCTCTGTGTCGTCCCCAGGACTGGGCTCGGCGGGCCGCGGCTGAGGAGGAGGACTGACGAACCCTCTGTGCCGTCCCCAGGACGAGGACTGGGCCCGGTGGGCCTCGGCTGAGGAGGAGGACCGACCAACCCTCTGTGTCGTCCCCAGGACTGGGCTGGGCGGGCCGCGGCTGAGGAGGAGGACCGACGAACCCTCTGTGCCGTCCCCAGGACGAGGACTGGGCTCGGCGGGCCGCGGCTGAGGAGGAGGACCGACCAACCCTCTGTGTCGTCCCCAGGACTGGGCTGGGCGGGCCGCGGCTGAGGAGGAGGACTGACGAACCCTCTGTGCCGTCCCCAGGACGAGGACTGGGCCCGGCAGGCCGCGGCTGAGGAGGAGGACCGACCAACTCTCTGTGCCGTCCCCAGGACGAGGACTGGGCTCGGCGGTCCGCGGCTGAGGAGGAGGACTGACGAACCCTCTGTGCCGTCCCCAGGACGAGGACTGGGCTCGGCGGGCCGCGGCTGAGGGGAGGACCGACCAACTCTGCGCCGTCCCCAGGACGAGGACTGGGCTCGGCGGGCCGCGGCTGAGGAGGAGGCTGCTGCGGTGCGGACACGTTCTGCCGACCTGTACTCGCAGCTGCTGCGGCACAGTGTGCGCGCGCTGCCGCCGGCCGCCACCGCACCGCTGCTGGCGCTGCCGGCACCCTCTGACGTCACGGAGACCCGCCCACCTCGGCGCGGCCGCTATCGCAGCCACTACTTCACCAGGAATATGCTCTGGACGTTCCAGGATCTCAAGATGCTGATTGGTTAGTCTGATGTGGCTGTGTTGTCTCCCCCTGCCTAGGAATTGTGGGCATCTCGGTAGTGGTATGTAGATGCAGTGGTCTCCGGATAGCACTTGCTCAATGTTTTGTCAGCTCTGAAATATTGCCATACGATTTACACCCAGAAACTGTAGCCAGGATACTGTCGGCTGGCAGATGTCATCAGTGTACTTGTAGGCGGAGGAAAATCCATTTGATGTATTTCCTCAATCCTTCTGTGCCAGGTCACCCTCCCCACCAATCATGTCCTCAATCCATCCATGCCATATTACCACTCCCCACCAATCATGTCTGCCTCAATATCTCTCTCTCTCTCTCTATGTGCCATGTCACTCCACCCAACCAATCATGTCCTCAATCTGTCCCATGTCACCCTCCCCACCAATCATGTCCTCTTTAATCCCTCTCTGTGCCATGCCACCCCTCCCCAACAATCATGTCCGCCTCAATCTCTTTCTGTGCCATGTCACCCTCCCCATCAATCATGTCCTCAAATTCTAAGATTTTAGTGGAAAACAATTTCTGACAGAAAATTGTTTTAAACTACTGGGGAAATAGTTTTGGATTTACGTATTTACTTCCATGAGATGTGACTGCATTCAAATGAAATAGTTAAGTCCAGTTTCACCATCTGTCATTCTGGCATTCCAGTTCGACCACCTGCCATTCCAGTTCTACCACATGCCATTCCAGCGTTTGTGACTTGTTCGTAGCAAGCGTCATTTTTCACCTTTCAATGTCATGCTATGCCTTACTTATTGCCGAATTGTTTGAACGCTGTTGTGGGTTTTGACGGTCGGGCTCGGTGCTCTCTGCTCCATGAAAAGAAACAATTCCAGCACTGCTCCTCGCATCTGTGCGTGTCGCCTGACGGCCAGTCTCGTCACGCGGACCTGTGCGTGCTGCAGGCACGGACATGCCGATCCTGGGCGGCGGCACCCACCCCTGCGTCAGTCTGCGCCTGCACGACCTGTCCGAGCCAATCAACGTGCTGACCGGACTCGACTACTGGCTGGACAACCTCATGTCCAACGTGCCCGAAGTGCTCATGTGCTACCACGTGGACGGCGTGCTCAGGTACACGTGCCGTGTTGACACGTGTATGCACGTGCGGTGTTGGCGTGGTGTTGTTTCTTTTGGTGCACTGAGGTGAAGGAATGTGTACAGGCTGCTGAGATACGCCATGGAAATGGTCATGCAGAATTCCCTTTGGTTCCTATGAACTCAATCTGGAATCAGGAGGTGCTTGGAATGATACTTGGCGTCGTGTTTGGGAGTAACAGTGGCTGTGCTATCGCAGCTGTTATTGTTATAGATGGCCATGTCATAGGTAAGTATGTTACATGAATTTGCAACATGAGAGGTACGTCCGGAGTCGATACGGAACCACGACGATACACAGAGCGAATCCGCCTCGCGGGTGTCTTTGACGAACCATTACACAAGCACACAGACATGCATGCAATTTCTTCTATCTACTATTAGGAACAGAACAGAACAGAACAGAACAGACTTGTGCTGACCTAGTACACAATGAAGTCGGGGCTGTTACAACCTTGCGTTAGCATGAAATGTATGCAGGATGGCTGACATAGTAGCAAATCCGTACAGTTAAAGATCAAAGAACATCACCTACCGTCCAATGTGTTTCACTATTCACAATAGTGAACATATGCATGTTAGGGATCACCATGATACTATTAGAAACGAGGAATGAGGGCTGCCTAAATATACGTATAAGGGATGGAATCAAGTACTGGTGGGAGGAGTGTCGATACAGTATTCAATAAGTGATGTGATCCACTCATGCCGTGAATAATTAGTCGATGCATATCTGACGCCTCCCCGCCGGAGGTATGTGCTCATGTCCATGGCAGAGCGATTCATCACTTGACGTGCCATTGTGTCTTCTTTGTGAATGTGTTCTTACCGCCGCAGGAAGTACTCGCTGATCAAGACTGAGGACCTGCCGCATTTGCCCGACTCGCCATTCAAGCCGGAAGTGGTGCACGATGTGGCCGAGAACATTCTCTCTTTCTTGCGCGCCAACGCCACTAAAACCGGGCACACCTACTGGCTGCTCAAGGGTGGGTCATGTCACTGTGCCATTACTCTTGTTACAACTGACACATTGGACGGTAGGTGATGTTCTCTGATCCTTGACTGTACGGTTTTGCTACTATGCCAGCCATCCTGCATATATTTCATGTTAACGCAAGGTTGTAACAGCCACGACTTCATTGTGTACTAGGTCAGCACAAGTCTGTTCTGTTCAGTTCTGTTCTGCTCCTAATAATAGATAGAAGAAATTGCATGCATGTCTGTGCGCTGGCGTAATGGTTCGTCAAAGACACCCGCGAGGCGGATTGGCTCTGTGTGTCGTGGTTCCGTATCGACTCTGCCACTTCCCGTGCCGGCTGCGCTCGGTGGTCTCTGTGTCTGTCTGTGACTGTATGTGACTGTGACTGTCTGTCTGTGACTGACTGTGTGACTGTCCGTGACTGTGACTCTGTGACTGTCTGTCTGTGACTGTGACTCTGTGACTGTGACTGTATGTGACTGTGACTGTCTGTCTGCGACTGTCTGCCTGTGACTCTTTGACGGCTGATGACGATGCGGTGCGGCTGATACGGCTGATGCGGCGCCTGGGTCGGCCGGTGACGTCAGCACCGTCCGATAGCCGTGTGTACTGTGCCGTTCACGGCAAACCCGTCCGCCAGGCGAGGACGACGACTGCGTCAAGCTGTACGACCTCAGCAGTCTGCTGGAGAACAGCTTCGAGAACGTCAGCCGCGACGACAATCCATTCACGGGGCCTGTCGCCCTGTTAATGTACCGGTCAGTGCCACCACCCCTCACGGGACCTGTTGCTCTGCTCATGTACCGGTCAGTGCCACCACCCCTCACGGGACCTGTCGCTCTGCTCATGTACCGGTCAGTTCACACCCCTCACGGGACCTGTCGCCCTGGTCATGTACCGGTCAGTGCCACCACCCCTCACGGGACCTGTCGCCCTGCGGTACCCGTTCACGGCGCCTGAGCTCTACCGCTGTACCATTGCCCCTTTGCGAAATCCGAGCTTCGCTACTGTGTCACTATCCCTTTACGGAGCCTGAGCTCTGCTGTTGTGCCGGTGCCCCCTGTATCCGACCCGTGATCATGCTGCTGTACTAGTGCCCTCTGCACCAGACCCGTGATCCTGCTGCTGAACTAGCGCCCTTGTAGCGAACCCGTGATCCTGCTGCTGCACCAGTGCCCTTGTAGCGAACTCGCGATCCTGCTGCTGTACCATCGTCCTATTACGGGACGTGTGGGTGTGGTGCTGTACCGCCGTCCTATCACGGTACCCGGGGATGTGCTGCTGATATCCCACCGTCCTATCACGGGACCCGTAGGTGTGCTGTTGCACCACCGTCTGGCCACCTCTGGTACCATGCCGTGGCTGTACTTTATATTGCACCCAAAAAACATCACACTATTTGGATCCGATTGTGCGTATCCTTGATGTTCAGCTACAGCTTGGAACATCAGCTAGCAAATAGACCACTGGTATAATTAATTACCTTTCTGATGTTCAAAATATGGCATTGTTTGTTTCTTTATTGGGTGGTTCTCGACGCATTTTATGCACGATAACGGCTAATGGCGCCGCCTACACCGTTGCGCCGGTGGGCCGCGGGATTGTGAAATGTCCCGAGTGGTGCGAGTGTTGAACCCGGGACATTTGGTCACGAAGCTCAACAACCTAACCAGTCGGCCATCTCCGCCCCTTAAAATATGGCGTACCAGAGTTAATTTATGACGTACCAATGCAGGGCCGATCGCAGTGTTCCACATGTTTGTTGCCGCAGCAAGCAGCTACTGCATCGTGTACACCACATTCAGCCATTGTTCTTTTGCCCTAAATTGTGTTAATTATATGGCAGTTATACAGTAGTAAGAGTAACAACAACTGGTGCATGGGTCTAGTCCTTCAACTTTAAGCAAATATCACCGACATTTGGCTAATGAATGGAACTGATCGAAAGCAATCGAGTGGATGTGAATCGGGTGCCGCCCGTGAACTGTTGGCTGTAGTTTGATGCTGGCACCGATGCCGACGCCGGCATGGGGAAATAGTGTTGTGTGGTGAGTAGAGAATGTGTCGTTCCAGGATTGCCTGTAACATGCTGAGGAAGAAGCATGTGGTGGACTACGGAGACCGGCTTGGCACGGTGCGCACCATCCTCAACAAGACGCTCGATCTCATCAACGAGGACAAGTACCTGCAGGTTGGTGTCTGGTCTGGGACGGCGGGGGGCTCACGGCCGTCCGACATCAGTTGGGGGCTCACGGCCGTCCGACATCAGTTGGGGGCTCACGGCCGTCCGACATCAGTTGGGGGCTCACGGCCGTCCGACATCAGTTGGGGGCTCACGGCCGTCCGACATCAGTTGGGGGCTCACGGCCGTCCGACATCAGTTGGCGACATCTGGTCGACCGACCGGATGGCTGAATCTAAGGCGACCAAATTGGCATGGATGGGCTGAGAACAATTTGACCGATAAAACCCAAAGCTCACTGTGGACAATTTTCATTTAGTTTGCTTTATCACGGCATGAAGCAATAATTAATATGCTTCCTCGGGAGAGGTACATACCGTTTGATGGATGTGGCTGCTAACATCAGCTTAAACCTAAGAGGGCCGATCGGCGTGCTCATTTTGGGCTATCTCAGCAGTGCCATGTGCTCGTCTTCGTTGGTTGGTTGATTATGGAGTTTTAGGGAGCTCCGACCAGGTTTGATCATTTAGCGCCCATTGTGCTCGTCTTCTCGAGTGTCAGCCGACTAACGGGCCTGATTTGTGCCGGCACTCCAGGTTGGCCAACCAGGCCACCAGGTTGGCCTGGCTAAGACCCTGGTGAACTCCGAACCCCCTCTTACCTACCTGATTCCCGAATTTCCTCCGAACCTCCTCTGACCTTGGCCCCGTTCGTGACACATGTGATATCGGCAGGTCGGCGCCAACATCCTCATGATGCTGGCCGACTGTCACGTGTCTCACTACCCACCCCGTGACCTGTGACCTCGGCAGGTCGGCGCCAACATCCACATGATGCTGGCCGACTGTCACGTGTCTCACCACCCCGTGACCTGTGACCTCGGCAGGTCCGCGCCAACATCCACATGATGCTGGCCGACTGTTACGTGCCGCGCGACCACCGGCCGCTGGTGACCGAGTTCGCCGGCGCGGCGGCGCCAGTGCCGGCGGCCAGTCCGCAGCGCGCCGCCAGTCGCCAGGCGGCCGGCGCGCCGTGCACCTCGCCCTGGACGCAGCAGCCGATGGTGCGCGTCGACCTGCTGGCGCGCAAGGGCGCCGTGCCGGCCGCCGACGCCGGCTGGGCGGGCGACCTGCGGCCGCAGCCCATCCCGGGCGACGCGCGCCACCGCACCGAGCGCGCCCTGGAGCACGTGCTGGCCGCGCTCGACTGCCTGCGGCGGCGCCGCCAGCTGGAGCGCGACGACAAGGCGCCCAAGATGGCGCGCCCCTGCCAGGCCATCCCGATGCCGTGCTGCACGCTCAACTCGCTGCTGTCGACGGGCGCGGCGGCGGCGGCCGAGTCGGCGGAGGCGGAGGAGCCGCCGCCGCCCCCGCCGCCCCCGCCCCCGCCGCCGCCAGCGGTTCCCGCCGACACGCAGGAGCCGGGCGACGTGACTGCCACGCTGCTGTATCAGAAGGCGGCGCACCTTTGTACGGTGCGCGCCGCGGCCGCCGCCGAGGCCGACGACGCCCGGCGGGCGCTGCAGATGGCTCAGGCGGCCCTCTGCTACGTCACCGCGGCCGGCGGCAGTGCTCAGGTCAGTCGTGCCCCGAGGTGGTGTGCGGGTCAGTCGGGCCCCGAGGTGGTGTGCGGGTCAGTCGTGCCCCGAGGTGGTGTGCGGGTCAGTCGGGCCCCGAGGTGGTGTGCGGGTCAGTCGGTAGTTCAGTGTGCAGGTCAGTCGTGCCCCGAGGTGGTGTGCGGGTCAGTCGGTAGTTCAGTGTGCAGGTCAGTCGTGCCCCGAGGTGGTGTGCGGGTCAGTCGGTAGTTCAGTGTGCAGGTCAGTCGTGCCCCGAGGTGGTGTGCGGGTCAGTCGGGCCAATTGTCCTCGCCGTGTCCTCGTCGGCAGGTCGAGCAACGCAACAGTGACCAGTGCTATTGATGTGTTTACAAATGTGCTCTGAACGCACCCAGTTCACAGATTTATCGGATCAGCACGTGTTTTGCAATATCGCAGAAACGCGTCACAAAAGGAACCAATGACGTCATGCTAACGCCATTGTTTCAGCACCTAGGAACTCCACCTCCATTCTTTGAACATTTAGGAGGCAGTCAGTGCCAGGGAACTATGACAAATTTAAGGGCACGGCGTTCGACGTTTATAAGCTATGCCTTCGAGGCAGTGATAAATTATTCGTGAAATAGGGTGGAACGTACCACTTTCTGAACACTCAACCGACATCCTTCTCCAAGAAACATACATCCTGCTTCTGGATGCTGCTTATGAAGTCTTCGTGTCTCCTTTCTAACAGTAACTCGCTTTTAAGTATCATGATCATGATCTCGGTAAGAGATGGTGATGCACGACCATTTCGCAACAGTGTCAGATAAAGGAGTTATCCATAATACGATGTGGTATACAGTACCAGTGTATAGCAAAGGTATTTTTTTTCTCGCTATCCCGAATATAGCTCTTCCTAAATTATAAATCTCAAAACAGCTAATGCAGGTACAGTCATAAGTACGCCATTGGCTCAAATTTGGGTCTGAAAGATATCAAAAGCATTTGAAATGACACTAATTCCATGCCAAATTTCAACATCCTACTGTGCTCGTTTCGACATCCCACACCTAACGAAAAACCATTATTTTAACACTGCTTCGAGGTGTCTATCCTCGACCTCCGGCAACTACTGTGCACATTTCATGGCCAGATTGGGTAGTCCATATTTTTGTTCATTCTTTCTGCCTGAGTAATACCCTGAAAATAATCCTGCCGGAATTTCTAGGTCTGCTTGCCATGAACACCACATTGCTATCAAATATCGTCATTTAAGTGTCATATTTTCGCTAAGCTGGCTAGACGGATGATGACTCTTCCTGGAAGTTCTGAAGTTCCTGGATCTTGTGATGAAAGATGCAGCTTGTATCACACTATATCATACTGTCCATGTGGGATGATGAAATCATTAGGTGTGCAATGTCATGGGATGACTGGAGTGGGGGGGGGGGGGGACAAGTAGTCTAGGGGTAAGTTGCCCGTCTCACGATCAAAAGATTGTGGGTTCGAGTCTCACCTGTCGCTACTCTTCTCCCGCGGCAAATCGGCGTGAGAGATTGGCGACGCTACATGACTCAACGGTCCACGCGTCGTAAAACCCAATAACCAACCCGACTGGAGTGGCGGTGCTCGTGGCCAGGCACCGGCCGCCGCCTGTCGGTGTGTACTGTGTTGGGCTTGACTGGAGTGGCTGTGTTCGTGGCCGCCGCCCGTCGGTGTGTGCTGTGTCGGGGGCTGACCAGTGGCTGTGTTCGTGGCCGCCACCTGTCGGTGTGTGCCGTGTCGGGGGCTGACGAGTGGCTGTGTTCGTGGCCGCCGCCTGTCGGTGTGCGCTGTGTCGGGGGCTGACGAGTGGCTGTGTTCGTGGCCGTCACCTGTCGGTGTGTGCTGTGTCGGGAGCTGACGAGTGGCTGTGTTCGTGGCCGCCACCTGTCGGTGTGTGCTGTGTCGGGGGCTGACGAGTGGCTGTGTTCGTGGCCGCCACCTGTCGGTGTGCGCTGTGTCGGGGGCTGACGAGTGGCTGTGTTCGTGGCCGCCGCCTGTCGGTGTGTGCTGTGTCGGGCTTGACTGGAGTGGCTGTGTTCGTGGCCGCCGCCTGTCGGTGTGTGCTGTGTCGGGGGCTGACGAGTGGCTGTGTTCGTGGCCGCCACCTGTCGGTGTGTGCCGTGTCGGGGGCTGACGAGTGGCTGTGTTCGTGGCCGCCGCCTGTCGGTGTGTGCTGTGTCGGGGGCTGACGAGTGGCTGTGTTCGTGGCCGCCACCTGTCGGTGTGTGCTGTGTCGGGGGCTGACCAGTGGCTGTGTTCGTGGCCGGCACCTGTCGGGGGCTGACGAGTGGCTGTGTTCGTGGCCGCCGCCTGTCGGTGTGTGCTGTGTCGGGGGCTGACGAGTGGCTGTGTTCGTGGCCGCCGCCTGTCGGTGTGTGCTGTGTCGGGGGCTGACGAGTGGCTGTGTTCGTGGCCGCCACCTGTCGGTGTGTGCTGTGTCGGGGGCTGACGAGTGGCTGTGTTCGTGGCCGCCGCCTGTCGGTGTGTGCTGTGTCGGGGGCTGACGAGTGGCTGTGTTCGTGGCCGCCGCCTGTCGGTGTGTGCTGTGTCGGGGGCTGACGAGTGGCTGTGTTCGTGGCCGCCGCCTGTCGGTGTGTGCTGTGTCGGGGGCTGACGAGTGGCTGTGTTCGTGGCCGCCGCCTGTCGGTGTGTGCTGTGTCGGGGGCTGACGAGTGGCTGTGTTCGTGGCCGCCGCCTGTCGGTGTGTGCTGTGTCGGGCGCTGACGAGTGGCTGTGTTCGTGGCCGCCGCCTGTCGGTGTGTGCTGTGTCGGGGGCTGACGAGTGGCTGTGTTCGTGGCCGGCGCCTGTCGGTGTGCGCTGTGTCGGGGCTGACTGGAGCGGCGGCGCTCGTGGCCAGGTGCCGGAAGTGACTGCCGCCGCCTCGATCCTGATCAGCGATGGGCTGCTACTGCTGAGCCGAGGCTCGGCGTCACAGATGGCTGACATGCGCCGCGACTGGCACCAGCACGACCAGCCGCTTTCCCGCAGACTGCTCGATCATCTGCACCAGCTTAATGCCTGTGAGTATGATGCCCCCACGCTCTAGATAATCGTTTATGGGATGTGAAGCTCAGGGCGGCTGGTATTGCTTAACTGGTTTTAGACACGGCACACCTATGCTGTGGTCGGGGTCTCCTCCGTGCGGTGCTCAAGAGCTGCTGACTACAGCATCGGCCGTATAAAGTCGCGTGTCGTGGCAATGCTGACATTGGTGTACTGGCATCCTTGGCGGTGTAATGGTGGTATATATTTATTTGACGGTGTTGTAACGTGTGGTTGCGGTGTTGTGTTGGTGTTTTGACGATGTCGTGACGTTGCTGAAATGGTGGCCGTAATAGACCGCGGTGGTTTCGGTGACGGTCTTGTCACGGGGCCCGTGACGATGTCGTGACGGTTGTGCGTTGCGACTGTGACGATGGCGTGACGGTGTCCGTGGCGAGTTTCCGTGACGGTGTTGTGACGGGGCCCGTGATGATGTTGTGACAGTTCCGGGGTGCAGCTGTGACGATGGCGTGCGCGGTTTTGTGGCGGCGCTGTGGCCGCCACACTGACGTCACTGTGGCGTGCCGTCGGCAGACGCGGCGCCGGCGTTTGTGGAGCGGGAGCCGAGCCCCGACTCGCTGGCCGGCGGCTACATGAGTCTGCTGGAAGACGCGATCACAGTCATTGAGGCGGCGAATACCCTGAAGGTGGGTGCGACTGTGGGCCGCTGCCCTGCCTGCTCAATTTGTCTGCTGCATGTTCGGATATTGTCAGTCCTAGTTTTCCGCCACCGATCAGGACCTTGTCAGTCTCAGTTGTCAGCCACATACCGTGACCTCGTCTGCCATAGATGTCGCTACAGACCGTGGTCTCGTCTGCCCCAGTTCTTCGCTCCGCTACCTCGTCTGTCCCAGTTCTCCGCCAGAGACAGTGACATCGTCTGCCCCAGATGCCCGTCACAAACCGTCACCTCGTCTGCCTCGGTTCTGCGCTACCGACCGTCACCTCGTCTGCCCCAGTTCTCAACTTCAAACCGTGACTTCGTCTGCCCCAGTTCTCCGCTACAGACCGTGAGCTCGTATGGCCCTGACAACCGCCACATACCGTGACCTCGTATGTTCTCCAGTTGTCGGCTGAGATGCGGCAGCACGTGCGTACTCGGCACGGCCTGATTCTGAACGAGATCGGCCTGCTGTACAACCGGCGGCTGGAGGCGCTGATGACTGCCGTGTCGGCCGGCGGTGGCGATCAACGTCAGCGCGCGCGGGCACAGCGGCCACGCATGGAGCACGCGTACAAGAGTGCCGAGGCAGCCTTTAGCAAGGTCAGTCACCCCGTGAATGTTCCCTGACCGACCCCTACTGACTGGCAGAGGGTGACGCTGCTGGACGGCACCCATCAGTGATGACCTCGTCTGACCCTGACCGACTGGCAGAGGGTGACATTGCTGGACGGCACCCCTCAGTGTTGACTCCGACTGACTGGCAGAGGGTGACGCTGCTGGACGGCACCCCTCAGTGGTGACCCCAACTGACCCTGACTGACTGGCAGAGGGTGACACTGCTGGACGGCACCCCTCAGTGGTGACCCCAACTGACCCTGACTGACTGGCAGAGGGTGACACTGCTGGACGGCACCCCTCAGTGGTGACCCCGACTGACCGACAGGCGGTGGCGCTGCTGGATGGCACGCCGCAGCGGTGCGCCACCGAGATGAACCTGGGCCACCTGTACGACCGGTCGGCGTCGGCGCACCACCAGCTGCTGGGGGACGCGGCCGCCACGCTGGCCGACCTTGAGCGCACCGCGCTGTGCTACGGCCGCGCCGCCGCCGCCGCCGCGGGCACGCCCGGCCGGCCGGCCGACTTCGCGCGCCAGACGGCCGCCGTCATGGGCTGCGTCGACTTCGGCGCGCGCATGGCGGCGCTGCGCAGCGGCGTCGGCTACCGGATGTCGCTGCTGCACAGCCAGCTGCCGGCAGCCGGTGGTCGCGCCGCGCGCCCCGCGCACGACCTGTTCCGCAAGGCGCTGGCGCTGTGCGACCCGGCGCTGCTGGAGGCGGGCGACGAGCGTCGCCAGGTGTGCTACCACGCCGGCCAGGTGCTGATGATGATGGCCGCCTACCAGGCCAGCCAGGCCCAGTGAGTACCGACCGGCCCGGTGGGGCCGCACTGCGTGGTGCGGTGGCCGCTCCGCCGGACCCGGTGTGGGTGGTCAGTTCGGGCGGCCTGCCTGCCTGCCTAGGGCAGAACGGAGCACGGTGTGTGGTGTTGATGTGTGGATGAGCCTGTTGACCGAATGTGTCCCAGACATCTTTCCCTGGGTGCAATATAACCCACTGGGGTTGACGACGCACCATAAAACCTCGATAATCATCATCATCATCTTTCCCGTCACACTGGCACCATGCAGAAGTTGTTGGGGGTTCCATGTGTGAAGCGGACTCGGCAGCCGTGGCGAGTTCCCGAGTCCGGCAGCTCGCTCCGCGGACTGGGCTTTTGTCGCCCTGAACTTTGTGTCATTTTATCGGTTCAGACGCCGCTTTCCTATCCACCATTCTTACTCGAGCTACCCGGCTAACGTGTCTATCGTGGAATGTCTTACTCCCCTGAGTGATTCAGTGTTGTTGCTCGTTATGTATACTGTACCGGAAAGATAGCCGGATGTTAAAATGCGTCGCGAAAACAACATTGTTGGTAGGACATCCTGAGCATGTTATAATTGGGCTGGAATTGTAATGCCTGGATACTTCCTGTGTGTTTATGAGCTGTTGCATGTGTTATAAATTGAAACAGCATAATAATTTTATGAATAACGATATCAATTTGGTACTCGATAGGTGGTATCTTCCATCCATTTTCACCGGAATTTGATCGCTGCCCGTGGACGCGGCTCGAGTTATCCGGCTGCTATGTGCCACAGGAAGCCGGCGTCTGACAAGAGGCGCACTCAGCTGGCTCGGGAGGCGCTGGACGGGTACGGCCAGGCGGCGCTCATGTTCCAGGAGGCCGGCCGGCCCGACCTGCTGCTCTCCATGCTGCACTCGCAGGCCACCGTGCGTGAGACGATGGCGGCTGGTGAGTTGGCGGCGGACTGGCGGGCGCCGGCCAGCCACTGCTCGACCAGCTCCGACCAGTTTCCTACCGGGCGCCCCCGGCAGTCCCCGACCGGGAGCCCCCCGACAGTCTCCGACCATCCACCTGCCGGGCACTCACTGGCAGTCTCTGCGACCATCCCCCTGCCGGGCACGCCCTGGCAATCTCCGCGACCATCCCCCTGCCGGGCACGCCCTGGCAGTCTCCGCGACCATCCCCCTGCCGGGCACGTCCTGGCAGTCTCCACGACCAGCTCCCTGACGGGCACTTCCTGGCAGTCTCCGACCAGCCCCTGGACGGGCGTGTCCCAGCCTGCTGGGGAAGGCCTCACCAGACAGTACCGCACCAGCCCACGCTACTTCCCGGCCGCTCCATTGGACCGTCACCGGCGGCACTGACACAGCGACCTGCCTGAACCTCCTGGGGAAGGCCTCGCCAGACAGTGCCAACGCCTGCCTGTCGTAGTGGGTTCTGACTGAAAGATACACTATGGTGGTGTGTGTCTTTGGTTGCATGATGGTCTCGTACCCAAGCGTGCGTTGGAACACTTTGGTGTGGAACTTGATCCGTGGCGTCTTTTGTTGCTGCGCACTTCGAAAGCCATGCTTTCGATCCTTTGCTTCAATCTGTTCCCGCCCTTGGCGTCTACCCAGAGCGGACTTTTTGTCTGTCTCTGGTCGTATGGTGTTCGTTGGCGATCAACCAATGGGCGAAAAATAGCCATGTGGTCGGCGCGCCCTTGAACACCAAACCGCCTCACCCCCACCGGTGGTGAATTGTGGTCATATTTAGCTGGGGAAGGCTGATGTCTGTCTTTTGCGCGGCCCACAGATGACCCGTGTCTGCTTCGTGTGTGCCCTGCGCCCTCCCATTGTTCGCCCCATGTCTACCCTGTTTCCGCCCTGTGTAAGGTGTGTTCGCCCTCGGTGCGCCTGTGTGCCCTGTGTCCTCCCATTGTCCACCCCATGTCTGCCCTGCTTCCGCCCTGTGTAAGGTGTGTTCGCCCTCGGTGCGCCGTTTGTCCTCGCCGTGTCTGATCTGCATCCGGCCTGCGGCTTCTCGTGTCGGACGTGTGCCCACGTTTCAGAGTGACTTGTGCTGACCGGTGTCGGACCTGTGGCCTGTGTCTGAGTCGCGCCTGCCCTGTCTGACCCGCGTGTTCTGTGCCTGACCGGTAATTGGCCAGTGGCCTGTGTGTGACCTGTAGTGTTAAAATAATGATTTATCGTTAGGTGTGAGATGTCGAAACTAGTACAGCAGGATGTCGAAATCGCCATGAAAATAACGTTATTAAAATGTGTTAAATCCTTCAAACCCAGTTTTAAGACAATTGCGTGCATATCAATGTTCACGTTTTGCGTGTTTTGAGAGGTACCTAATTTGGGGACACCGATAGCAATGATAACGATACAAACACCTATGCTACAAACTGGTATCTTATAACATAGCACATCATAGGTAATCCCTTTACCTGGAATTTCGCTACAGGATGTTCGTTATCATGATCCCGGATCCGTTATGATGAGCATAAACATGATATTTTCAAAACAGGATTCAGGATTCAAACAGGATTCAGTTAGAAACGAGGAATGAAGACTTCATAAGCATGCACCAAGAAACACGATGTCGATACTTTGGAGAGGATGTCGATTCAGCGTTCAGTAAGTGGTATATTCCACCCTATTTTGCGAATAAGTTATCACTGGTGGCCTGTGTCTGAGTCGCACCTGCCTTGTCTGACCCGTGTGTTATGTGCCTGACCGGTGATTGGCCAGTAGCCTGTGTGTGACCTGTGTCTGAGTCGCACCTGCCCTGTCTGACCCGAGTGTTCTGTGCCTGACCGGTGATTGGCCAGTAGCCTGTGTGTGACCTGTGTCTGAGTCGCACCTGCCCTGTCTGACCCATGTGATTTGTCCCCGACCGGTGGTTGGCCAGTGACCCGTGTGTGACACCGGTGGTTGGCCAGTGACCTGTGTGTGACCCGCACCTCGCCCCAGCCTGCTCGCACTGGTACGGTCGTGTGAAGCTGGTGGAGGAGGCGCTGACGGCGACCGCGTCGCCCGGCTGCCCGCTGGCGGGCCTGCTGCGCCGTCTGGCCGCCGGCGAGCCGCTGTCGGCCGACGCCGGCGTCGTGTCGCACGCGCAGCAGGCGGCCGCGCGTCTCTTCGCCAGCCTGCTCAACGCCACCAAGACCGTCTGTGCCCTACTCAGGAAGTACGGCACCACCAAGAAGAGGTGAGCGTCGCACGGCGAGTGCGTTGTGCTCTTCTCGCCGGGGAGTCGGCTTCGGTCAGCACTTCGGTCAGGAAGCTGAGGCTGATAGTTCACGTGATCAGATTGCTGTCCGTTTTTGCGTACAATGGAAGTAGAGGAGATTCCATGGCAGAAATGTGGCATTTGTTTCGCTAATTTGTCCTCACTATCTCCAAGTTTAATTTGTATGGCAGCAAAAAAATGTAGTGGTGCTCTTCTTCCTCTGAATCGTTGCCAATGATTCTTGGTGGTGTTAGTCTCTTAAGAATGTCACTAACCAACACTCAGTGCTGTGGGGATGTCGCGGTACGGATTTTGGTCATGCGGCTGGTTATTTTGTCACCCGCTAGCCATACATACTTTTGTCAAGAACGTATATCACCAGCAACGCCTAAAAGGTATGGCCGATACAAAAAATTCGTATCGACAAGGCAAATTTAAGCCTTGTTTACGACACGCTACACTACTAAATCCCAACCTGGCTTCTACTTTATCCCGGAAGTACTTGCTGAGCTTCAAGGCACAACTTTGGAAACCACATTCATGATAACTTTTGTATTGAAGCAGTTTATAGTAGTCGGCCCAAAGCAGCTAATTAAGTGATGGGAATATATTTTGCGTCATGCATGTCCAGACAGTAATGCCATGGCAATCAGCCGGCTACTGTCGTAGATAGGAGAACACTTAAAGTCTTCCTTGGAAATCAGCTTGTAAAGTTGTGGGATCCTAATAGACGTGGAAAGATGCTTCTTGCATGGTTAACATCGCTCAATTGATTCCCGACCTGAAGTTTTGACTTTCTGACCTTTGAAATGCACCGCTAGCCATGTTTATGGCACATTTTCCCCATCGAAGCACTTATAGTTGTAATTTGTAATACAAACTAGTTCTGTAGTGTGTGTGCCACTGTATGGGTGTGTGTGTGTGGGTGTGAGTGTGCCGCTGTGTGGTGTGAGTGTGCCGCTGTGTGGGCGTGAGTGTGCCGCTGTGTGAGTGTGAGTGTGCTGCTGTGTGGGTGTGATTGTGCCGCTGTGTGGGTGTGATTGTGCCGATGTGTGGGTGTGATTGTGCCGATGTGTGGGTGTGAGTGTGCCGCTGTGTGGGTGTGATTGTGCCGCTGTGTGGGTGTGATTGTGCCGATGTGTGGGTGTGAGTGTGAGTGAGCCGCTGTGTGAGTGTGAGTGTGCCGCTGTGTGGGTGTGAGTGTGCCACTGTGTGGGTGTGAGTGTGCCGCTGTGTGGGTGTGAGTGTGCCACTGTGTGGGTGTGAGTGTGCCGCTGTGTGTGTGTGAGTGTGCCGCTGTGTGGGTGTGAGTGTGCCGCTGTGTGGTGTGAGTGTGCCGCTGTGTGGGCGTGAGTGTGCCACTGTATAGATGTGTGTGCCGCTGTGTGAGTGTGAGTGTGCCGCTGTGTGGGTGTGAGTGTGCCGCTGTGTGAGTGTGAGTGTGCCGCTGTGTGAGTGCGCCGCTGTGAGTGTGAGTGTGCCGCTGTGTGAGTGTGCCGATGTGTGGGTGTGAGTGTGCCACTGTGTCGGTGTGCCGCTGTGTGAGTGTGAGTGTGCCGCTGTGTGAGTGTGCCGCTGTGTGAGTGTGAGTGTGCCGCTGTGTGAGTGTGAGTGTGCCGCTGTGTGGGTGTGAGTGTGCCGCTGTGTGGTGTGAGTGTGCCGCTGTGTGGGCGTGAGTGTGCCACTGTATAGATGTGTGTGCCGCTGTGTGAGTGTGAGTGTGCCGCTGTGTGGGTGTGAGTGTGCCGCTGTGTGAGTGTGAGTGTGCCGCTGTGTGGGTGTGTGTGCCGCTGTGTGAGTGTGAGTGTGCCACTGTGTGAGTGTGAGTGTGCCGCTGTGTGAGTGTGAGTGTGCCGCTGTGTGAGTGTGCCGATGTGTGGGTGTGAGTGTGTCACTGTGTGGGTGTGAGTGTGCCGCTGTGTGGGTGTGCCGCTGTGTGCCGCTGTGTGAGTGTGAGTGTGCCGATGTGTGGGTGTGAGTGTGCCACTGTGTGTGTGTGAGTGTGCCGCTGTGTGGTGTGAGTGCCGCTGTGTGGGTGTGAGTGTGCCGCTGTGTGGTGTGAGTGTGCCGCTGTGTGGGCGTGAGTGTGCCACTGTATAGATGTGTGTGCCGCTGTGTGAGTGTGAGTGTGCCGCTGTGTGGGTGTGTGTGCCGCTGTGTGAGGTGTGAGTGTGCCACTGTGTGAGTGTGAGTGTGCCGCTGTGTGAGTGTGAGTGTGCCGCTGTGTGAGTGTGCCGATGTGTGGGTGTGAGTGTGCCACTGTGTGGGTGTGCCGCTGTGTGAGTGTGAGTGTGCCGCTGTGTGAGTGTGCCGATGTGTGGGTGTGAGTGTGCCGCTGTGTGAGTGTGAGTGTGCCGCTGTGTGAGTGTGAGTGTGCCGCTGTGTGAGTGTGAGTGTGCCGATGTGTGGGTGTGCCGCTGTGTGCCGCTGTGTGAGTGTGAGTGTGCCGATGTGTGGGTGTGAGTGTGCCACTGTGTGTGTGTGAGTGTGCCGCTGTGTGGATGTGGGTGTGCCGCTGTGTGAGTGTGAGTGTGCCGCTGTGTGAGTGTGAGTGTGCCACTGTGTGAGTGTGAGTGTGCCGCTGTGTGAGTGTGAGTGTGCCGCTGTGTGAGTGTGCCGATGTGTGGGTGTGAGTGTGCCGCTGTGTGGATGTGGGTGTGCCGCTGTGTGAGTGTGAGTGTGCCGCTGTGTGAGTGTGCCGATGTGTGGGTGTGAGTGTGCCGCTGTGTGAGTGTGAGTGTGCCGCTGTGTGAGTGTGAGTGTGCCGCTGTGTGGGTGTGCCGCTGTGTGCCGCTGTGTGAGTGTGAGTGTGCCGATGTGTGGGTGTGAGTGTGCCACTGTGTGTGTGTGAGTGTGCCGCTGTGTGGATGTGGGTGTGCTGCTGTGTGAGTGTGAGTGTGCCGATGTGTGGGTGTGAGTGTGCCACCGTGTGAATGTGAGTATGCCACTGTGTGAGTGTGAGTGTGCCGATGTGTGAGTGTGAGTGTGCCGATGTGTGGGTGTGAGTGTGCCGCTGTGTGAGTGTGAGTGTGCTTCTGTGTGGGTGTGAGTGTGCCGCTGTGTGGGTGTGAGTGTGCCGCTGTTTGGATGTGGGTGTGCCGCTGTGTGAGTGTGAGTGTACCGCTGTGTGGGTGTGAGTGTGCCACTGTGTGGGTGTGTGTGTGCCGCTGTATGGATGTGGGTGTGCCGCTGTGTGAGTGTGAGTGTGCCGCTGTGTGAGTGTGAGTGTGCCGCTGTGTGGGTGTTAGTGTGCCGCTGTGTGGGTGTGAGTGTGCCGCTGTGTGAGTGTGAGTGTGCCGCTGTGTGAGTGTGAGTGTGTCGCTGTGTGAGTGTGAGTGTGCCGCTGTATGAGTGTGCCGCTGTGTGGGTGTGAGTGTGCCGCTGCGTGAGTGTGAGTGTGCCGCTGTGTGAGTGTGAGTGTGCCGCGGTGTGAGTGTGTCGCTGTGTGAGTGTGAGTGTGCCGCTGTGTGGGTGTGAGTGTGCCGCTGTGTGAGTGTGAGTGTGCCGCTGTGTGAGTGTGAGTGTACCGATGTGTGGGTGTGAGTGTGCCGCTGTGTGAGTGTGAGTGTGCTGCTGTGTGAGTGTGAGTGTGCCGCTGTGTGAGTGTGAGTGTGCCGCTGTGTGAGTGTGAGTGTGCCGCTGTGTGTGTGTGTGAGTGTGCCGCTGTGTGAGTGTGAGTGTGCCGCTGTGTGAGTGTGCCGCTGTGTGGGTGTGAGTGTGCCGCTGTGTGAGTGTGAGTGTGCCGCTGTGTGGGTGCGAGTGTGCCGCTGTGTGAGTGTGAGTGTGAGTGTGCCGCTGTGTGGGTGTGAGTGTGCCGCTGTGTGAGTGTGCCGCTGTGTGGGTGTGAGTGTGCCGCTGTGTGGGTGTGATTGTGCCGATGTGTGGGTGTGAGTATGATTGTGCCGCTGTATGTGTGTGGGTGTGCCGCTGTGTGGGTGTGAGTATGAGTGTGCCGCTGTATGTGTGTGGGTGTGCCGCTGTGTGGGTGTGAGTGTGCCGCTGTGTGAGTGTGAGTGTGCCGCTGTGTGGGTGTGGGTGTGCCGCTGTGTGGGTGTGATTGTGCCGATGTGTGGGTGTGAGTATGAGTGTGCCGCTGTATGTGTGTGGGTGTGCCGCTGTGTGGGTGTGAGTTTGCCGCTGTGTGAGTGTGAGTGTGCCGCTGTGTGGGTGTGGGTGTGCCGCTGTGTGGGTGTGATTGTGCCGATGTGTGGGTGTGAGTATGAGTGTGCCGCTGTATGTGTGTGGGTGTGCCGCTGTGTGGGTGTGAGTTTGCCGCTGTGTGAGTGTGAGTGTGCCGCTGTGTGGGTGTGGGTGTGCCGCTGTGTGGGTGTGAGTGTGCCGCTGTATGTGTGTGGGTGTGAGTGTGCCGCTGTATGTGTGTGGGTGTGAGTGTGCCGCTGTGTGGGTGTGAGTGTGCCGCTGTGTGGGTGTGAGTGTGCCGCTGTGTGAGTGTGCCGCTGTGTGGGTGTGAGTGTGCCGCTGTGTGAGTGTGAGTGTGCTGCTGTGTGGATGTGAGTGTACGTGCGTGGTCGGTACGATTCAGTGACGAGACGCGCTCGACAGGCCGGCGCCGGCCTATTTCGAGGAACTGTACCGACAGAGTCTGGCCGTGTCGCTGCGGCCCGACTCGGACCTGGACAAGCTGTCGGCGCTGGTCCAGCACATCCGACACGCGCAGAAGCCAGCGTGACCTCGGCCCGTGCCGGCCACCACCAGGTTAGCCTTGTCGCGCCAGCCCGTCGTCGTCTGACCTCGTCTGGGCCCTCGTCTAATGGACTTTGATCGGGAGACGGCCGGCAACAATGTAGATCTTGCCTAGGCTGGGACCGCTTTGATACGAAACTCGTATTTTGATTGCAGTATCACTTGAGAGGGGAGTGGAATAGGGTTCGCTGTAGGAGCTGCTGCTCTGCGGTTACACGATAGTCAAATGCTCCGGCTTCGTCGGTTCCTGGATCAGTGGCAGTTCCTCGGGTCAAGCTGGGTGTTGAAGAAACCGCAACGGTTGGTGCCGATCAGCATTCTATCATGGCGTGGCATTTATGCATCAGCATTGGGCGCCATTAGAGGCGCTGGACGAGCGGGGGCGCAATCTGTGGTGAGAAGATGATTTATTACAATGCCTATCTACTGGGCTGGTCGCCATGTTGTGTCCGCCGCTATGCTCGGCGTGCCATCGGCATCTGTTGTGTGGTGGGCTCGGCACCCTATCTGATGCTCGGTTGTTTTCAGTGACGGCGAGCGTGGGACGCCAGATTACTTGGCGTCCACTGCGGAAGATTCCGGTTCTGGCCCTTATATACGCGCAACATTATCCAACCGGTGCAGCGGCTACTCGACTACAGATCGTCTGTGAACATCGTCTGCTGGTCTCGTGTTTTCATAGCCATTGTACTCTGGTCGCTGGAGCGTCATTGTTTCTCTGTCGATGGCACCATCGTTCGGTGTGCGTCACCAGTGTCGAACGCAGCCAGGTAGCATGTTGCCACAACATGGTACAGTGGTGCGGCCCCTCGTGAGCCAGGCCGGGGTATGTCACACCGTGTGGTGTGGTGCGGCCCCTCGTGAGCCAGGCCGGGGTATGTCACACCGTGTCCGGTGTGGTACAGCCCCTCGTGAGTCAGGCCGGGGTATGTCACACAGTGTGGTGTGGTATGGCCCCTCGTGAGCCAGGCCGGGGTATGTCACACCGTGTCCGGTGTGGTACGGCCCTCGTGAGTCAGGCCGGGGTATGTCACACCGTGTCCGGTGTGGTACGGCCCCTCGTGAGCCAGGCCGGGGTATGTCACTGTGACGGCCCCTCGTGAGCCAGGCCGGGGTGTCACACCGTGTCCGGTGTGGTACGGCCCCTCGTGAGCCAGGCCGGGGTATGTCACACCTTTCCGTGGGGGGCCGTGAGCCGGGGGTATGTCACACCGTGTCCGGTGTGGTACGGCCCCTCGTGAGCCAGGCCGGGTGTGTGGTGTGTCACACCGTGTCCGGTGTGGTACGGCCCCTCGTGAGTCAGGCCGGGGTATGTCACACCGTGTCCGGTGTGGTATGGCCCCTCGTGAGCCAGGCCGGGGTATGTCACACCGTGTCCGGTGTGGTACGGCCCCTCGTGAGCCAGGCCGGGGTATGTCACACCGTGTCCGGTGTGGTACGGCCCCTCGTGAGCCAGGCCGGGGTATGTCACACCGTGTCCGGTGTGGTGCGGCCCCTCGTGAGCCAGGCCGGGGTATGTCACACCGTGTCCGGTGTGGTACGGCCCCTCGTGAGCCAGGCCGGGGTATGTCACACAGTGTGGTGTGGTACGGCCCCTCGTGAGCCAGGCCGGGGTATGTCACACCGTGTGGTGTGGTGCGGCCCCTCGTGAGCCAGGCCGGGGTATGTCACACAGTGTCGGTGTGGTGTACGGCCCCTCGTGAGCCAGGCCGGGGTATGTCACACAGTGTGGTGTGGTGCGGCCCCTCGTGAGCCAGGCCGGGGTATGTCACACAGTGTGGTGTGGTACGGCCCCTCGTGAGCCAGGCCGGGGTATGTCACACCGTGTCCGGTGTGGTACGGCCCCTCGTGAGTCAGGCCGGGGTATGTCACACCGTGTCCGGTGTGGTACGGCCCCTCGTGAGCCAGGCCGGGGTATGTCACACCGTGTCCGGTGTGGTACGGCCCCTCGTGAGCCAGGCCGGGGTATGTCACACCGTGTCCGGTGTGGTACGGCCCCTCGTGAGCCAGGCCGGGGTATGTCACACCAGTGTCGGTGTGGTGCGGCCCCTCGTGAGCCAGGCCGGGGTATGTCACACCGTGTCCGGTGTGGTGCGGCCCCTCGTGAGCCAGGCCGGGGTATGTCACACCGTGTCCGGTGTGGTACGGCCCCTCGTGAGCCAGGCCGGGGTATGTCACACCGTGTCCGGTGTGGTGCGGCCCCTCGTGAGCCAGGCCGGGGTATGTCACACCGTGTCTGGTGTGGTGCGGCCCCTCGTGAGCCAGGCCGGGGTGTGTCACACCGTGTCCGGTGTGGTGCGGCCCCTCGTGAGCCAGGCCGGGGTATGTCACACCGTGTCTGGTGTGGTGCGGCCTCTCGTGAGCCAGGCCGGGGTATGTCACACCGTGTCTGGTGTGGTGCGGCCCCTCGTGAGCCAGGCCAGGGTATGCCACACCGTGTCCGGTGTGGTGCGGCCCCTCGTGAGCCAGGCCGGGGTATGTCACACCGTGTGGTGTGGTACGGCCCCTCGTGAGCCAGGCCGGGGTATGTCACACCGTGTCTGGTGTGGTACGGCCCCTCGTGAGCCAGGCCGGGGTATGTCACACCGTGTCTGGGTGTGGTACGGCCCCTCGTGAGCCAGGCCGGGGTATGTCACACCGTGTCCAGTGTGGTGCGGCCCCTCGTGAGCCAGGCCGGGGTATGTCACACCGTGTGGTGTGGTACGGCCCCTCGTGAGCCAGGCCGGGGTATGTCACACCGTGTGGTGTGGTACGGCCCCTCGTGAGCCAGGCCGGGGTGTGTCACACCGTGTCCGGTGTGGTGCGGCCCCTCGTGAGCCAGGCCGGGGTGTGTCACACCGTGTCCGGTGTGGTGCGGCCCCTCGTGAGCCAGGCCGGGGTGTGTCACACCGTGTCCGGTGTGGTGCGGCCCCTCGTGAGCCAGGCCGGGGTATGTCACACCGTGTCCGGTGTGGTGCGGCCCCTCGTGAGCCAGGCCGGGGTATGTCACACCGTGTCCGGTGTGGTGCGGCCCCTCGTGAGCCAGGCCGGGGTATGTCACACCGTGTCCGGTGCGGTGCGGCCTCTCGTGAGCCAGGCCGGGGTGTGCCACCTGTACTCACGCACGTTTCCCTCTCGCTCTAGGCTGTGAGAAGTTCCTACCTCTGCCCTAGGGACCTGTCGCCACTCTCCTCTAAAGAATTGTGAGTCCGCTTTCAGTTCTCTCTTGGAGATGTGTCGGTCGCTTCTTGTTCCTTTTTGAGTACGTGAGGGCCTGCTGTGGCCTGCTGTCACTGCTCTCGAGAGGTGCGAACTCCAGTGCTCTCTTCCTAATTGAATGCAGGGTTGCGCACCCCTTCCCCGAAGGTTGGTAAGTGTGGTACCTCCCTCCTCGAAGATGGTGGTCTACTGCTTGCCTCTTGAGGAACGTCGGTTCTACAACGGTACACTACGTTTTATGCTGTAACTGCTGGTGATGCTGTCGTTTAGAAATGACTTAGTGTGTTTCACTTGTGCCATTAAACCGCCCACGCTATGCAATATATACGAATTATGATTCACGGAAGTTTTCTTTTGCCACCAATGGTTATGTTCTCCAACCTGGGACCCTTTATCTGTTTCCATCCATGTAGCTATAAATTTATATCTGCCAAGTCGTAAATGCTTGGCTTCGATATTGGATTCTGAAATACCATTCAGTATAGCTGAAACAGGCCCGAGATATGGAAACGTCGCGGTAAAAACGTATCTCCAAACCCATAATCGTGAAGCTCAATAGATAGCCTGAGTAGCCAGGTCTATGTGCCGGGATCCTTCGACAGAACCGCACTTTAGCCTTCAATCTTCAACCATGAAACATCATTCGGCAGAATAAAAAGGGGTCAACGGGAATCGTGTGTTCCATGCGACTTCCATGCGAGTATATTTCAGGAGTGTAACTTTGCAAGCTTTTGGGAAGACATTCCCCTCCCTGTGTGGTTTCGCCCCCACCCCCCACCCCACCACCACTATCCCAATCAATTTGGCCCACCCATTGCCTTCATGTATTGTGCCCTGCCAATAATTTTCCGGAACCTACACCTGTATGTGTACGGACAAGTGGCAGCGTGCCGAGGCTGCCCGACTGCCGCGCGTGTTTCGCCCGCCACTCGCCGTCGCAGTCCGTTCCGACCGACACCAGCCAGGCTGCACACCCAGAGGTGTAGAGGCGACAGGAAATCCGTCGCAGTCGGTTCCGACCGACACCAGCCAGCCTGCACACCCAGAGGTGTAGAGGCGACGGGAAATCCGTCGCAGTCGGTTCCGACCGACACCAGCCAGGCTGCACACCCAGAGGTGTAGAGGCGACAGGAAATATGTCGCAGTCGGTTCCGACCGACACCAGCCAGGCTGCACACCCAGAGGTGTAGAGGCGACAGGAAATCCGTCGCAGTCGGTTCCGACCGACACCAGCCAGCCTGCACACCCAGAGGTGTAGAGGCGACGGGAAATCCGTCGCAGTCGGTTCCGACCGACACCAGCCAGGCTGCACACCCAGAGGTGTAGAGGCGACAGGAAATATGTCGCAGTCGGTTCCGACCGACACCAGCCAGGCTGCACACCCAGAGGTGTAGAGGCGACAGGACATCCGTCGCAGTCGGTTCCGACCGACACCAGCCAGGCTGCACACCCAGAGGTGTAGAAGCGACAGGAAATCCGTCGCAGTCGGTTCCGACCGACACCAGCCAGGCCGCACACCCAGAGGTGTAGAGGCGACAGGAAATCCGTCGCAGTCGGTTCCGACCGACACCAGCCAGGCTGCACACCCAGAGGTGTAGAGGCGACAGGACATCCGTCGCAGTCGGTTCCGACCGACACCAGCCAGGCTGCACACCCAGAGGTGTAGAGGCAACAGGACATCCGTCGCAGTCGGTTCCGACCGACACCAGCCAGGCTGCACACCCAGAGGTGTAGAGGCGACAGGAAATATGTCGCAGTCGGTTCCGACCGACGCCAGCCAGGCTGCACACCCAGAGGTGTAGAGGCGACAGGACATCCGTCGCAGTCGGTTCCGACCGACACCAGCCAGGCTGCACACCCAGAGGTGTAGAAGCGACAGGAAATCCGTCGCAGTCGGTTCCGACCGACACCAGCCAGGCCGCACACCCAGAGGTGTAGAGGCGACAGGAAATCCGTCGCAGTCGGTTCCGACCGACACCAGCCAGGCTGCACACCCAGAGGTGTAGAGGCGACAGGACATCCGTCGCAGTCGGTTCCGACCGACACCAGCCAGGCTGCACACCCAGAGGTGTAGAGGCAACAGGACATCCGTCGCAGTCGGTTCCGACCGACACCAGCCAGGCTGCACACCCAGAGGTGTAGAGGCGACAGGAAATCCGTCGCAGTCGGTTCCGACCGACACCAGCCAGGCTGCACACACAGGTGTAGAGGCGACAGGAAATCCGTCGCAGTCGGTTCCGACCGACACCAGCCAGGCTGCACACCCAGAGGTGTAGAGGCGACAGGACATCCGTCGCAGTCGGTTCCGACCGACACCAGCCAGGCTGCACACACAGGTGTAGAGGCGACAGGAAATCCGTCGCAGTCGGTTCCGACCGACACCAGCCAGGCTGCACACACAGAGGTGTAGAAGCGACAGGAAATCTGGGGAGACAAGTTCCAGTTGGGCGCAATTTACCCAGGGAGACGCCACTGACTGCAAACAAATATTAGGGCGGGGGAGGGTGCACTCGAGTGAATCTGGCTGCCTGCCGATTGTGCCTAGAGGGGCGCCCTCGGTCGAAAACTTCAAGGGGGATGCACTCGAACATCCTGTTCAAGGGACTTCTTTTTGCAGTGAGAGGGGCAGCGCCGAAAAGTGAGAGGGAGGACTAGTTCTCCCTCCCTCGCTAACCACACCAATGGGCACAATTATGTCGGTCAGTTGTCAACACCGACACGTGACACGCCGTACCGTCTGCTGCGCCGACACGTGACACTCCGTACCGGCTACTGCACCGGCACGTGACACTCCGTACCGTCTACTGCACCGACACGTGACACGCCGTACCGTCTACTGCGCCGACACGTGACACACACGCCGTACCGTCTACTGCACCGACACGTGACACGCCGTACCGTCTACTGCGCCGACACGTGACACGCCGTACCGTCTACTGCGCCGACACGTGACACGCCGTACCGTCTACTGCACCGACACGTGACACGCCGTACCGTCTACTGCGCCGACACGTGACACGCCGTACGTACCGTCTACCCCGTCTACAGCCGGAGTGTGATGAATTAATCACTTCGCGTCTTGACCCGCTTCCGAGACGCTTATTTCCGAACCGAAGGGTTGTCGATTCGAGTCCCACCTACCCCTGCTTTTCGCCCGCGGCCAGTTGTCGAGTGCGATTAGCGATGTTGATACAACTGCAGCAAAAGACGCGGCGTGGCACCCGATAGCCACCACCGCCCACTACGGCTCCGGTTGATTATAATTATCCCAAGTATGTGAGGGCGCTATATGATCAACATGGTCGTTGCGTCCTAAAGCCCAAGGATGTGACGGCTTTGGAACGACCATATAGGTATACAGGGCCTCGCCTATAAGCAAAATTTGTCTGCGTATGGGGCTACAATTGACCTCAATGCGCCCAAATCCCAGTCTTTCGAGCTCTTTCTTCCCTAACAATGCTTAGCAATGCGAAACCCGACTTGACTGGGGGCCGCGGTCATGAGTGGCAGTGGCACGCCTCCCGCGGTGACCTTGAAGGAGACCCTGAACACAGCTCAGCTGATCTGAATATCACCTCTGCCAATTGTTTGCCTGGCGATCCGAGTGACCCCCATTCCTCCTACTGTGCCTGTCACAGCGCTTCTCTTGGCTGTTGTTCAATGTGCATTTGAGCAGTTTCCGATTATCTGCAACGATTCCCGCCACATGTTGAAATGAAGATTCCCATGACGTTTAAAACGACAGTTCCCGCCACAACATAAGATGCCATTTCCCGCCACACGATCCCATAGCAAGTCCGCCACAGAAACACACGACCGTTGAAACTACGGTTGCGCTGTATTCAGGCGACCCACTTTTGTTCCTCGGCTCGGCCATCGTGACATTGAAGGAAACTAACCACCTTTATAATGGGATTTTAACTGAGATAGCAGTTTTGAAGACCACGTCGAGAAATCACTTACCTCATACTCCGTTGGTCCAAAACATCTCCGCCAGTTTAGGCCTTTTATATCGGTTTTGGGACATGGACATCGATGGGCGTTGTGAAAATTTTCATATGGAAGCATATGGAAGAAACACCATTCATGGAAATTAAACCTTTTATTTAATTAAACCTAATTAACCTAAGGCTTTAATTAAATTAATTATATTTATTAAAAACTTATTAATTAAATTAATTATTTAATTAACCTAAGGCGACCGAGGCCATGATAAAAAAAACCTTTCCAAAACCTTTTGAAGTATGGGCATAATATTTCCAAAACAATATATTATAATTTTTTGGGCAAAAACCCATTATTATAATTTTTAAAAATTTTTTTTTTAAGGACACTTCTCCGATGACCGATCCTGACACGTGCGGGAGTACGGCGGCGACATGCGCGCCGCTTCTGGCACACTACGCGGCCGCTCCGATGGTCTCGCACGGAGGGCTGCCAACTCAGTGCCGACAACGGTCAGGGTCGGCAGGGTCAGGGTCGGCCCCCATCGGTCGACGCGTTGCCGTCGGTAGTCAGGGTCGACGCTTATCGACCAACGCGTTGCCAGGAGTCAACCGCAAACAGGACGTGACGGCGCCGGCGGCGGCGGCCGGCGTGGTACCACCGCGTGACTCCGCCGCCGCCGCCAGACCATGGCCGACCCGTCGAGCCGGCCGGGCAGCATGACCTCGCCGCTCAGGTCGCAGTACCTGCCGCCAGTCATCAACTCTCCGTCGATCGTCGTCGTCGCCCAAGATGACGCGCTCGCTGACCACCTGGTCCGCGTCCGCAGGAAGTCCAGGTGAGCACCACCCTCACGGAATGTGCAGGTAAGTCGCGGTGTCATTGGAGACCCCGACGAGTGCCGCTCCCACAGGAGACCCAGGTGAGTGCTGCTCCCACAGGAGACCCCGACGAGTGCCGCTCCCACAGGAGACCCAGGCGAGTGCCGCTCCCACAGGAGACCCAGATGAGTGCCGCTCCCACAGGAGACCCCGACGAGTGCCGCTTCCACAGGAGACCCAGGCGAGTGCCGCTCCCACAGGAGATTCAGGCAAGTGCCGCTATTCCAGGCTTTCAGTTTCAGTTCGGTGGGTGGTCCAGATGGCTGACATTGCATGTCGCAAGCCAGAATATGTCCTATAGATGACCCGAAATGTTCTAGATAATGATGCACAACGTGCCTTTGGTAGGTAGGCGCCGAGGGACGGTGTCCGGCGCCACCCCATTCACCGTATGCACTATGCAATATGCATGGCTGCTAGGCTCCACCTCCTATGTCCACCCCTGCGCCCTTGTGGACCGCCCGTAAGCCGGAGATAGCCATTTTAGTCAGCCCCTGTGTGCCTGGCCGCCCTTTCTCGCACCATCACGTTTCTGCCAGCGTGTATCTGATCTGGATCTGACAGCGTACACATGTCCCTGACCCCGTATCTGTCCATTACGTCTCTGTCCCCGTATCTGGACATCACGTTTCGGACGTCACGTATCTGACCCCGTATCTGTCAGAGACCTGTGGTGTCCATCACGTCTCTGTACCCCGTATCTGGCCATTGCTTCTCTGACCCCGTATCTGGCCATCACGTCTCTGACCACGAATCTGGTCATAACATCTCTGTCCCCGCCGACTGACCGCCACGTCTCTGACTTCACGTATCAGACGATGTCGTCTTTGGCACCGCGCGTCTGACCAGCACGTCCGACAGTCGCGTGTGTCCCGCAGTCACGTGCAGACAGTCGCGTGTGCCCTGCAGTCACGTGCAGACAGTCGCGTGTGCCCTGCAGTCACGTGCAGACAGTCGCGTCTGCCCTGCAGTCACGTGCAGACAGTCGCGTCTGCCCCGCAGTCACGTGCAGACAGTCGCGTCTGCCCTGCAGTCACGTGCAGACAGTCGCGTGTGCCCCGCAGTCACGTGCAGACAGTCGCGTCTGCCCTGCAGTCACGTGCAGACAGTCGCGTGTGTCCTGCAGTCACATGCAGACAGTCGCGTGTGCCCTGCAGTCACGTGCAGACAGTCGCGTCTGCCCTGCAGTCACGTGCAGACAGTCGCGTCTGCCCTGCAGTCACGTGCAGACAGTCACGTGTGCCCCGCAGTCTGCAGCGGCGGGACGCCATCCGCAGCAGCCTGCGCTCGTCGCTGCGGGCGTCGCGCACGTCGCTCGAGGCCGGCGAGGAGGCGGCGCCGCTCGAGCTGGACGACCAGACGTGGGCGCTCAAGCGCAAGAAGATCGGCCTGAGTCGCGCCACGGGCCGCACACTGGTCCGGGTCACCGAGCAGGAGCGGCTCCGGCTGACGCGGCTCAGCTTCGTCGCCTCCAACTTCACCCGCAAGGAGTGCGTCCTGTTCCAGGTGAGTGGGCGTGTGCTCCAACCAGAAGCGTGCGCAGTCTGTCCGGAACTGTCACCACCACTATTTCGTGTGGGAGAATGGGGAGGCGTGTAGCCGATGTCGGAGAGTGCGTCGTAAAATAGTCGAAAGTTTTTTGCCTTCTTCAGAACGCATGGTGATCTTTTTCGAGTCCAGATGTCCAGGTGTCCAGTTCAAGCTGAGATGTGACAAAATCGATATCTTAACCCTCGCAGTGCGATGTATGTGGAGGGGGGGGGGGGGGGAGGATTTCGAATACCCATGATATTTGCCGAGTTAAATCCTGAACCGCTCATGCTATAGCTGTGAAATTTGGCATACCTTCAGATATCTCAACGCACATTGTGTGGCACAATTGAGTTCTAGACTTTTTAAAACAGCGGAGCCATGGCAGATCAAAATGAGGTCACGGCGTGGTCTCAATGTGATTTTGAGGTGTACATTGAAAACTTTTTTCTCGTAAAACCTACAATATGCAGTCAAAAGCGAAATATATATGCATTGAGCAATATCGGATAAAAATGCAAACATACAAAAGGTGATCTCGGATCAGATCTCTAGGTCAACTGAAGGCTAAGGCTAACTGAAGGCAACTGAAGGCTAATACCGCAAATATGTATTTGCGCATAACTGTGTTACTAATCAATATTTTGAAAACCCGGGATATTATTAGTGCCAAACTGTCCTCTAAACGCGTGCCAGGTTTCCAGTCAATACCCAGTCAGTTGACGGAGATATGACCTGAAGCTTCTCGCAGGTACAAATATTCCAGGTGCTCTGCAGGATAAAATATGGACTATCAAGAAATAAAAAGGGTCAAGTCAGGATCATTTTGCATGCCGAGTTCATTTCTGATGTAAATGGGTGCTCGAAATCCCATTCGATTGTTTTTTTATTTTTCGTGAGGGGAATTGTCAAAAAAATGAAACGTTTTGGATTTTAAACACGAACTGTAGAAAATATATGGTTTTGCGTGGATGGCACCCATTCTCTTTTCCTGAGTGCCACCTGTTCCAGAATTGTCATATTCAGCAGTTCATTGCATTTCCAGGTATTTGACCTTGGCGGGATTGGTGACCTTGATCTTTGGTCGTGTCATCTGTGTTTGAATGAGCATTCAGTTTGCATGCCATCAATGTTGAAGCATGAAATCGCATTTGTTTTACGACCAGGGCTCGAAAACTACGGCGAAGACGGGTGGGTGACTGGCTGCACCCAGACATTCACCCGTTTGACCTGACCTGAAAGGTCAACCAAAAGAGATATGTAAATGTTTGAAGTATTGCTCAATATAAGCTCAAGGGTGTACTACACTATGCCCTTTACCGCACCTCTCTATCGTATACTCAGAAAAATCGTTAATGTGAAGGGGGTGAACTTGACCCCTCCCCGCACCGCGAGAGGTAGAAAATTATACCGCATTGCGAGAATTAACATGTCACCGTGGGTTTATGTCTCATTCGGAGATGTTCCAATGCAGTTCGATATGGAATCGGATATATTCGGTGATGCGCTGGACATGACCCGACCGGTGTGCCGGACATGTCCCGACTCCCGACTGGTGTGCCGGACATGTCCCGACTGGTGTGTCGGACATGTCCCAACTGGTGTGTCGGACATGTCCCGACTGGTGTGCCGGACATGTCCCGACTGGTGTGTCGGACATGTCCCGACTGGTGTGTCGGACATGTCCCGACTGGTGTGTCGGACTTGTCCCGACTGGTGTGTCGGACATGTCCCGACTGGTGTGTTGGACATGCCCGGACTGGTGTGTCGGACATGTCCCGACTGGTGTGCCGGACATGTCCCGACTGGTGTGTCGGACATGTCCCGACTGGTGTGTCGGACATGTCCCGACTGGTGTGTCGGACATGTCCCGACTGGTGTGTCGGACATGTCCCGACTGGTGTGCCGGACATGTCCCGACTGGTGTGTCGGCCATGTCCCGACTGGTATGTCGGACATGTCCCGACTGGTGTGTCGGACATGTCCCGACTGGTATGTCGGACATGTCCCGACTGGTGTGTCGGACATGTCCCGACTGGTGTGTCGGACATGTCCCGACCGGTGTGTCGGACATGTCCCGACTGGTGTGTCGGACATGTCCCGACTGGTGTGCGGGTAAATCGCCTTCCCGGCCACCCCCGGTGTATCGCCTCCCCAGCCATCCCCGGTGTATCGCCTCCCCAGCCGTCCCCGGTGTATCGCCTCCCCAGCCATCCCCGGTGTATCGCCTCCCCAGCCACCCCCGGTGTATCGCCTCCCCAGCCACCCCCGGTGTATCGCCTCCCCAGCCACCCCCGGTGTATCGCCTCCCCAGCCATCCCCGGTGCATCGCCTCCCCAGCCATCCCCGGTGTATCGCCTCCCCAGCCATCCCCGGTGTATCGCCTGCCCAGCCACCCCCGGTGCATCGCCTCCCCAGCCACCCCCGGTGTATCGCCTCCCCAGCCGCCCCCGGTGTATCGCCTCCCCAGCCATCCCCGGTGTATCGCCTCCCCAGCCGCCCCCGGTGTATCGCCTCCCCAGCCACCCCCGGTGTATCGCCTCCCCAGCCGCCCCCGGTGTATCGCCTCCCCAGCCATCCCCGGTGTATCGCCTCCCCAGCCATCCCCGGTGTATCGCCTGCCCAGCCACCCCCGGTGCATCGCCTCCCCAGCCACCCCCGGTGTATCGCCTCCCCAGCCACCCCCGGTGTATCGCCTCCCAGCCATCCCCGGTGTATCGCCTCCCAGCCACCCCCCGGTGTATCGCCTCCCCAGCCACCCCCGGTGTATCGCCTCCCCAGCCACCCCCGGTGTATCGCCTCCCCAGCCATCCCCGGTGTATCGCCTCCCCAGCCATCCCCGGTGTATCGCCTCCCCAGCCACCCCCGGTGTATCGCCTCCCCAGCCAGCCCCGGTGTATCGCCTCCCCAGCCAGCCCCGGTGTATCGCCTCCCCAGCCACCCCCGATGTATCGCCTCCCCAGCCAGCCCCGGTGTATCGCCTCCCCAACCATCCCCGGTGTATCGCCTCCACAGCCATCCCCGGTGTATCGCCTCCCGAACCATCCCCGGTGTATCGCCTCCCCAGCCAGCCCCGGTGTATCGCCTCCCCAGCCTCCCCCCTCCCCGGTGTATCGCCTCCCCAGCCGCCCCCGGTGTATCGCATCCCCAGCCATCCCCAGTGTATCGCCTCTCAGCCGCTCCCGGTGTATCGCCTCCCCAGCTGCCCCCGGTGTATTGCCTCCCCAGCCATCCCCGGTGTAGCGCCTCCCCAGCCGCCTCCGGTGTATCGCCTCCCCAGCCAGCCCCAGTGTATCGCCTCCCCAGTCGCCCCCGGTGTATCCCTCCCCAGCCGCCCCCGGTGTGTCGCCTCCCCAGCCATCTCCGGTGTATCGCCTCCCCAGCCGCCCCCGGTGTATCGCCTCCCCAAGCAGCCCCGGTGTATCGCCTCCCCAGCCGCCCCCGATGTATCGCCTCCCCAGCCGCCCCCGGTGTATCGCCTCCCCAGCCATCCCCGGTGTATCGCCTCCCCAGCCGCCCCCGGTGTATCGCCTCCCCAGCCGCCCCCGGTGTATCGCCTCCCCAGGCATCCCCGGTGTATCGCCTCCCCAGCCGCCCCCGGTGTATCGCCTCCCAGCTGTCCCCGGTGTATCGCCTCCCCAGCCGCCCCGGTGTATCCCTCCCCAGCCGCCCCGGTGTATCGCCTCCCCAGCCATCCCCGGTGTATCGCCTCCCCAGCCGCCCCCGGTGTATCGCCTCCCCAGCCGCCCCCGGTGTATCGCCTCCCCAGCCGCCCCCGGTGTATCGCCTCCCCAGCCACCGCCGGTGTCCCGTGTTCCGGCAGGCCCAGCGCTCTGGCAAGTGCATGTGCGGCGCGGCGGCGGGCGACCACCGCAACGCGGCGCCGGCCACCATCGCCGAGGAGCCGTGGTCGGCCTCCAACGCCATCCAGGAGTTCAAGACCAACGCGTACGGCCTGGTCGACTTCGTCAACCAGGACACCGGCTCCAGCAAGCCGTCCAAGTACGTGCGTCTGGCCGACTCGACCGACCTCGGCTGCGTGCTGCAGCTGATGGTGGAGCACTGGCGGCTGTGCAAGCCGGAGCGGCCCAGTCTGGTCATCTCCATCTTGGGCGGCGCCAAAAACTTCCGACTCGACGGACGCAAGAAGCAGATCTTCAACGAGGGCCTGCTCAAGGTGAGCGCCCACAGAATCTTCAACGAGGGCCTGCTCAAGGTGAGCGCCCACAGAAGCATGCAGGCGACGGGGAATAGGTGGATGTGATGGCAATTGTGGATGTATTGTGTGTGACGTCACGACTGGAAATATTGTTGTTCAGATTAGCTACCGATACACGGACATGGGCTGACTGACGGATCTAGGGCGCTTGGGGAGGGCGATTATATTTGTCCCTTCTCCGATTCCGAAAACAAAATCACCAGATTTGAACAGCTAACATTCGTCTGGTCGGAATAAGGCAATACTTACCTTCAAAAAATGTTCTTAGATTTCGAGGAACTGTCACTATAGTGCAAAATCACGGCCAAAAATTAATATCCTTGGTGTGGGGTCATATCCAGTGTGCCCTCTCGTTACGCCCCTGGATACATGCCACCCCTTAGAGGCCCATTTTTGCTGATATTTTGCATGAAAATGGCACGTTCTCGAACTTTAGAACATTTTATTTGATAAATATATTTTTTAAGCAGGCCTGACGAATGTTAGCAGTTCAAATCCGAAAAGTTCTTGAAATCGAACAACTTTTGTCTTCGAAAGTTTCCCTCACCCCAAACCGGTCCAAAATCAGACCTCTGGATCCGCCCCTGTATGGGTTTCTTATTATGTACGCGACGAAGTGTTGGATAACATGCCATGTGTGTATTTACGCTTCACGTTGTCATGGTTTTCGAAAAGCTGGTGTCTCAGAATTTGTAATCTTCATATTCAGACGAAGTTGCTATTAATTCGTCGTTTTTAAACGTATTCAGAGGTAGATATAGCTATAATGTCCTTGACTGAGTGGCGTGGGTTTCAGGCGGCAAAATCGACCAACGCCTGGCTGATCACTGGAGCGTTCAACATGGGCTACATGAAGGTTGTCGGAGATGCTGTCAACGAGGGCCAGTTCCTCAACACGGTAGGGTATCTGCCCCGACCAACGAGGGTCAGATCCCCAACACCGTGAAGCATCTCCCGACCAACGAGGGCCAGTTACTCAACATAGAAGGGTACCTCCCGACCGACGAGGGCTAGTTCAACACGATAGGGCACGTCTTGACCAATAAGGCACCGTGATGTGGGGTATCTTCCGACCAACGAGATACCCCAGCATGGTAGAATGTCTCCCGACCAACGTGATACCTGGACATGGCAAGATATTGGCTCACCAAGAAGGGTACCATATAGTGTTGGGGCATCTTCAGAACAATCTGGCTGAGTATCGGTATGTGTCAGAGCAAAACGTGGAAACGTTTATCATCTGTTCCATTTTGCTCGTCTTCATCGGGATTGCCTTGCTCCCTTTTGGACTCATTAGAAAACAATGGTCTTATAGTTTCGAACTTTAGGCGAACAAGCCTATCATTGGTAAGCTGTGTTTCGCGGGTCGTCTTCGGTGTCCATATGACACGTGGAATTCGCGTCCTAATGCCTCGTCTTATGTTACGGTATTCATTTTCTGTTGGTATGTACAATTGGTTTTAAACCGTGCGACGAAATTAAAACCATCGGCAACTTCTCTGTTGTGGATACTGTAGAGCGGTCTCTGCCGTCGGCGGGTATGGGTATATGGGGGATCGGTGGGTGGGTTGTGTGGTTTGTTTCTCGGGTTTGTGGGAAAGGAAACCACAACAAAGCTTGGAGAATCTACCTTGCACGTTTATGCGCCAGTGTGTTGGTGTTGTGCTTGGTTCCCCACCACCTCCACTATACCCATTTCCCCAACCCCGATCGGCTTGGTGTTATGTACACTACCTTCCACTACAATCGTTGATTTGTTGTGCGTGGTCAAAGTTTTGGGAGCACCATTTAGGCAAGTGAGTGCCTCTCGCTCAATTATACTGAATAAAGTGTAGTATAAATTAATGAGGATCCAATTTTCATGTGGGTTTGAATAGCTTATCGCCAGTTGGAGCTTTCTGTGGTGCAAATAGAAGCATAATTTTGTGCAATGGTACCGCACGAAATGGATGCCTGTGTTGAGCCTCAAGCGGCTTCCGCTGGTCCTTAAAGCTACGTAACATACACTCATTCTCCTCGTTCGCTCACATTTGCTCGTCCCATCCACTTGCTCCTTATTAATTAATGAAATGCTTGGTCCCAAATTTGGCTCCCGTACCCCTCCCCCAGCGACGCACAAACACATGTAACGACTGACCATTGCTCTATTTTGGAGGTATGTGGGCCAAATCATTTACTCATTCGCTACCAAGCATAGCTGGCCTCGCCATTATTGGTAGCGTTCCTCGCCTGTATGAAGCCTTAATGATCCGGTGGAGCTCATTTGCTGGCTCCAGGTACTCATGTAAGTGCTCTGGTACCTATGACAGACCTACCTAACCTTACAACAGCCGATGCCTCGCCGGGCCTTATTCGCTGAGAACGTGCGACCAGCCCTACGCATCTAACGGGTGGGCACGGATCCGTACTACGTTGGGTACGTCCCCTGGTCGTCTATATACCCTAGCCGGCCCTCCCCTTTCAGCCCCGGGGCTTACGGCATGCCAAATCCGTCCTTGCATCCTCCGAACCACCGCACAATCCGTGCCCCACGTACACAGAACGACAGTGGACTAAATACCGGTCAGTGTTTTTCCTCTCACCTGTTGTCCGGCGCCAGACTTTCAACGAACCGCAATGCCAGCTTCTTTCAGCTGCCCAACACGCCTGCCGGGTTCGAAGCCCAACTGCGACCCTGGATCACAGAGGCAAGCGGGATTTTGCCGTCAAAGAACCACTTATTTTGAACTAATTCATCGGAAGTGTTTATTTCATCGCTGCGTTTCGCAGTTAAAATGTAACCATCGCGAACCGTATAGAGGAATATTAATGTTCTGCACCATTTAGACCGCTTTGACTCACACTGCCATTGCTTGGTAACGTTTGGTCCATAGGAGGACGGCTCGCAGGTCGGCTTCCTCGCTTGTAAATTTACTTTATGCGGTCAATAAATTCCGCGTAAATTACTAACCACCATGGGTTAATTATCACTTGTCATGTTGGGACTGAGTCGACTGTGCCGCGTGTACTCTTGTACACACGGTACTGTTCACGCCCATCTGTCGGTTACTGGTGACACTAACCGAGCGGATGGCGAGACGCGTGCCCCTCATCCCCGAGGCACGGCGCGCTGTTCAGCCCGGGACGTAAATACCCTCCCCACTGACCACCTGGTCGCCGGGGAATGTGCTATTAGCGTCACGCGTCTCGGAGGATGGTATTCCTGCGCCATCCTCGATTACGCCATAAGTTCCACACTTCCACTGGAGGGTCACCTCGCCACGGTCGTTACGCGGCCAACGCTATTTGACCTGGATGCTGTTTTTTAGGTTCGTCACACGAGCATTGCTACGCTGCTGAACACCAAGCTGCAGCGCATCCCTTCAGTTTCGTACGGTCATGATTTGAAGCTAGTCTGCACCACGGCGGATAGCTTGAGTATAATATTAATGTGTTTGTCCTGTTAGTGTAAGGGCCGAATGAATGAACATGAGGAAAACTGTATGAATGCACGGACTGTTTTCAACAAGGGTGCTCTCGGATGGAATGATTGCCATCTTGCAACAATCATACCGATCCGAGGACCTACTTTATTGATTATAGTGACCCACTTTTTCTCCGATTGCTGGTCCAAGCTGCAGTCCCTATTCACTCGTGTCTAGCTCTTCTCCACTGCTCCTTGTAACAAAGTTGGTTTTTGGGTCATCCTAATTCCATAAATTCAGCCCCCTCCCCACAGTTCGACTGGCGCGACAAGTTTCCGGCACCTACCTGGTGCCAGCTTGTCTGCTTGCCTACGTAAGCAAGCCACCGCTCCGATCGAGGCCGGTCAGTGGACATTGCCCTGGCCCCCTCCCCATTTCCGGCCACCGCCCCGGCCGCCGCAGATGTGACCTCGATACCGTGCAGCCGATACCAAACCCCTCCCCTATCCGACCTGCGCGCCCCGTCGCCACTGCAACCTCGGTACCCCGGCGCCCCGCCGCCGTCGTTAGATGTTAGATGCCAGCTGTCATGCGGTGATGTGACCGAGTGTCGCTATTGTGTCAGGCGCTGTGTCGCCAGACCAGAGGCTGCAGTACCGCGCCTCTGCCAGTCAGCCGATTGTTGTGGATCACCAGTGTGCGGTGATTTGCTGAGACAGCCCACGTGTCGACGCCAGGCCGACGCGGGCCTGGACGAAGGTGCACTCTCAGCACCGTTTCCCACGGATGGGGACCGAGATGCTGAGACATCAGAGATGTATCTGAGATAGAGACAGCGCGCCCGCCTGCAGTAGTCCGCTATTGTTCTCGACCCGGGGCCGACGCCCTGGCCATGCGGCGCAGTAGTGACGTGGATTGATCACGTGACCAGTGACGTGTCGTAGACTGTGAGTTACCTCGGACGGGGCCGCGAGGGGCTCAGTCTCTGACTACCGAGCGCTCGTCGCGAGCAGACGTCACCGCTGGCGCGGCTGGCCGAGCCGGGCTGGCCAGCCGCCCTGGCTCACCACATTAAGGTACCGAGGTACGTCGGACTGCCTGAGAGTCGCGGGGTCTGTTGAGATGTAGTTCTCTGATAGAAGCTGTTGCACCTGTCTGTCAAGGTGGAGTTATATTATTCACGCCTATATCACGCTGCGCCATTAATGTCTGATCTTCGTAGCATTTGACTGTTGACTAATTTGCACAATATAGAAGTGCTGGCTTTGGAGGTGCGTGTCAAGAGGTACAGATCAGAGCTATGAGATGGAAGCTCAGCCATTGGATGAATACTCCCGGGGTCTTAATATCGTCCAACGCTGAGGTCAAACCCTAGTACTATCCACGAGCCTAAAAGAGTTTTCCCATCAGAGAGGGGAGAAAAATACTTTTCTACATCCTCCTGTCCGTCCACTGCAGAACAGCTGCCACCTGTCTTTGCCACTACCCTCATAATGTTCTGTCCTTGCCATAATATATTTACATGTATGCACACCGCATGATATTACGACATATAAATACTCCTAATCCACGCATCAGTTATCAGTAAGGAGGCTTACATTCTTTCACCACGAACTTGTCGATTTTCCAACCCGGCAGGGCCGCATGACGTGGGGCGGGATTCCGGCCACCAGCTCCCGCCCTTCTCATGACATGTGTTTAGGAATCAGCCCAACCGGACCCGATCGTCGCGTACCTGCGCGCGTCACAGGCGGGGCCATTTATCTGAAGCCGTAAACGCGCGAACCGGCGTGCTTAGCACTGGTTCGCTGTGGCTGAGCTCCTCATTTACTACGCTCCACTGCACATTACTACGCACCTTTGACGACAACCATCGGAGGGGAGGAAAGGCCGGCCGACCCTGAAGCCAGAGACCCCCAGTGGAAAATGCCAGCTCTGGAGGAACGTAACGAAGGCGCCAGGCGGCATCAAGAAACTCATGGCCGAAGCAAACTAAAATGAAAATGGTGCACCCCGTTAATCAACATCCAAAACTTTCAATCCGGGGCCCTGGGAGTGACTAGAGACAAGAGGGGGGAAAAAAAAGAGAGAGAGAGAGAGATAGAGAGAGAGAGAGAGAGAGAGAGAGAGAGAGAGAGAGAGAGAGAGAGAGAGAGAGAGAGAGAGAGAGAGAGAGAGAGAGAGAGAGAGAGAGAGAGAGAGAGAAAGGGATAGAGAGAGTCGTTTACATCCGGGTGACGCGAACAAAGGCACCATACTTGCATCACCTGGTATCACCTGGCAGGCGCTGCAGGTATCAATGGCAGTGTCGGTCGGCCGGCCGTCGGCTTGTCAGACGCTGAGTAATCAAGCCCACGCCGCGACTGTCGGGGCTACCGAGGTCACACGCCGGCCCACCTGACATAGGAATGATCCAGGTGTCACATTGGCACGACATCCGATTGTATCAGGCCGTTGTCAGAGCGTCGGCCGGCCGTGAGAACGGGTGCTGACCAATGCATAGCTATCTCGCGGCCGATACTGTCGGTCACGTGAGGGCTGACCTCAGCGCGCCTGCTGGCGCCGACGGTTTCCGCTCCAGACGACGCCGGGCCGCCATACATTAGTATGTTTTATACATTTTATACATACATTTAGTATGCCGGGCCGGCATACTAAATGCATCCATATGAGTGGGACCCAAAACGAACTTCGCTACAGTCCTTCAAAACATATTGTGGGAAGGACTGGTGGCTGTGTGTCTGCAGATCGACGACGTTCGACTCCGTCGCCTGACAGAATCGAAAATTTCCCGGCAAAAAAACCAAGCCTCCTTGCAGTACCAGTCCACCAATGGAAAAAGTACCCCGATAATAGGTAGGCCTACGTGGAACTATAGGCAAAACTTAGTAACGAGTCAAAGGTCATGAAAAAACAACTCTGCTATACCAGGTGCACAGCCAGGATAATAATAAAATAAAACATGCTATCGAGACCGCTTTAGGCGTGCGAAGCGTGCGAAAAAAGGCAAGTTTGGCTTGGCGCCAGCTTCCCAAATTTCTTGTTTGATCGAAGTGTATTTGTGTTGGGCCTCCGGTTCCCTTTAGCTGCGCCTCTATCTTCTACGCATAACCGAATAAAAGATAGTAAACATTTCGAAATCAACTCTGCAGAAGCAAAAGAACGTAAGGCGTGTTCATCCATAAGCCTGAAGCTGGGATGCCGTTATTTGTACACGATTGGATTGGAACATCTGTGAGGTTAGCTCACCGCATTGGAAGACTCCGTAGTGAGTTCGCTCAGAATAGTGTTGATACATGTTTGAGCAGACCGGGTACAATGTAACATTTAGCATGGCATGTACCCCACCAAAAAATATACAAAGCAACACCGTCCTGTGAACTGAAAGCTGAAAAAGGTGCTTGTAGTGAGAACTTGGATGCATTGCGAAGTGGTTTTCAGGCCATCTTGTGGCTGGTGTTATGAGCTTATAGCAGCTTACTGTAGCCAAGGTCCGAATCTGACGTCAGCTTACTGTAGCCAAGGCCAGAATCTGACGTAAGCTGACTCCAACCGCGGCTACAGTCGGACTTTGCAAGGTCCGAATCTGATGTCAGCTGACTGTGCCCGCAGCTGCCGGGAGGAAAGATGACGCGAGGTATCCGCTGTATCGGCGTGTGCGCCTGGGGCTACGTCCGGGACAAGGAGGTGCTCATCAACAAGGAGGCCGGCTTCCATTACGCCTCGTAAGTGACGTATCCAGGCCCCGCTGCGCTACCGTGGGTGACGTCATATACCGGCCTCTTGAAGTGGCAGTTGTAAGCATAGTTGTATTCCAATATGGATAATTACATATTTAATACCGCATTCATTTCGTATTTTCTCGATAGTTTGAGGGAACCGTCATTTAATTATATTTCACCAAAAAAATTGTTTCCAGAGGCGACCTGTTGTAAGGACCGAAGGTACCGAAACAAAATAATCGTCACTCACCACTCCTATATCGGTGGACACTAGATCAAATCATCGTCACTCACCACTCCTATATCGGTGGACACTAGATCAAATCGTGATCTGAGCGACAGCTCAACTGCTGAGTCCCAATGATGCTGGCGAAGCTCACTTCTTCCTGTAATCACTGTGGATGTCGTTAATACGTCACCGAAGTGATCTCTGTGCGCGCTGTCACTTCCTCCGTGACCCCTGACCTCGGCTCGGTGACCCCTGACCGTGGGATGGCGAACACCGCCGCAGGTACAAGGCCACTACGACAGTGCGGTCGTTTGAGCCGGTGTCTTTGAACGGTGACCACACGCACTTTCTGCTGGTGGACGATGGCATGAGGGGCGTCCACAAAGGCGCTGCTGACTTCCGGTACGTGTCTGCCGTCCGCTGGGACTCTGCCTGAAGGTGAGGTAGCCGCCACACACGCTCTGTTCTGACGCTGTAATGTCCGCTTGATACCCAGATCACACCAGATGCTGATTCATCATTACCATCGTCATCATCATCACCTATTTCGGAGCTCTCCATCAAGTGGGTTTTCGGTTCGCCACATCAATGACAGGGGTAAAAACACGACACATGTATAGAATGCACATGGACAAGGCAAATAAAACAGGTTACGGCTCAAGGTGGTTACCGGGTATCGGAGCATTGGCAAAGCACCGACTTCTTCTTACATCATAGGCGCCTCACTCACATCAGGTGGCAGACAGTTTCACGCCATTACCAACACGATGGTGCTCTGCCGACGCTGGTGCAAGAGGCGAGACAGAGCGGTGCATTCTGCGGGACAATCGTGCTACCTAGAAGAAGTGTACCGGCAGAACAGAATGAATATCGACATGCACGTGGCAAGATATAAAAAGAATATAAAAAGGTCCCAATATAACTGGTCGTGCGAATGAGGTGTTTTGACTTCAGAACAAGTGACCTGCATCTGGTCTACGACGACGCCTGTTTTCATTGGCCTATGATATTTGTCACCCTTCGTAATTTCCTGTTGTGCTTTTGCACAAACACCTTGCATTGCATGGTTGGAACAATCGTTCTGGGGCACCTTTTGGTATACAAGTGAACATGTTGCGCTGCTGGCGGAGTATATGGCGTCATCGTCAGGCTACAATGGGCTTTAGACAGAGGATTGCCAGCCAATCTGCACGAAAATGCGCCTTTCGATGGCATGACCTAATGGAAAGGTGGAGTTCCTCCGGTCGGGAATAGTGCCACTTTGTGAAAAAGGTACCCCTTCAGTATGCTCGAGTGCACCACCTCCCACCCCTCAGCGAATGCTTCCGACAAAGGCACACCACCGAGAAGATGTCGGTGTATGTACCGTACTGTGGTGGTCTTGATGAGCTGACTGGCCGTGGTGTGGTCGGTGTATTCACCGTCCTGTGATGACCCGGTGACCTGACGCGGCCGCGGCCGGCCGGCCAGGTCACGGCTGGAGGAGCGGATCGCCGAGCCGGGCGCCGGCGGACTGGGTATCCCGGTGATCCTGCTGGTGCTGGAGGGCGGCCTGGGCGTCATCGCGGACGTGCTGCACTCGCTGCGGCGCGGCATCCCGGTGGTGGTGATCGCCGGCACCGGGCGAGCGGCCGACATCATCGCCGCCGCGCAGTACGAACTCGGCAGGTGGTCCAGGTAAGGGTCATAGCGTCTACAAATTATCCAGACCAGGGCCGTAGCGCCTACAGTCGGCCCGAATCAGAGCGCCCACAAGTGGTCCAGGTTAGGGTCATAGCGTCTACAGATTATTAAGACCAGGGCCGTAGCGCCTACAGTCGGCCCGAGTCAGAGACAGAGCGCCCACAAGTGGTCCAGGTCAGGGTCATAGCGTCTACAAGTTATCCGGACCAGGGCCGTAGCGCCTACGGGGACGAGTGGTCTAGGGGTAAGATGCTCGTCTCGCAATCGAAAGATTGTGGGTTCGAGTCTCACCTGTCGCTACTCTTCGCCCGCGACCAATCGGCGTGAGAGATTGGCGACGCTATATGACTCAACGGTCGACGTGTCGTAAAACCAATAATCAACCGTAGCGCCTACAGTCGGCCCAGGTCAGAGACACACCACCCATAAGTGGTCTAGGTTAGGGTCATAGCGTCTACAGATTATCCAGGCCAGGGCCATAACGCCTACAGTCGGCCCAAGTCAGAGACACAACACCCACAAGTGGTCCGAGTAAGGATCATAGCGTTCACATATGGCTCAGGTGAAGATCATAACGCCAACAGTTGGCTCAGGCCAGAGACACGGCACCCACAGATGGTCCAGGTCGGTCCAGGTCAAAAGCATAGCGCCTACTGATGATCCATGGCAGGATCACAGTACCTACAGCTAGTCCAGGTCAGACCCATGCGTTATGCATTGAGTTAAGATCTATGAGTCAAGTTATGGTGCTATGAGTCAAAGCATGCAGAGATGGTTCAGATCACGGTCCTAACGCCGACAGAGTGCACATGCTACAGATCAGAGTCACAGCACCTACAGATGGTTCAGATCAGGGTTATAGCGTCTACTGATGGCTTTGATCATGATTATAGCGCCTACAGTCGGCCAAGGTCAGATACACAGCTTCTACAGATGGTTCAGGTCAGGGTCATAGCGCCACCGATGGCTCAGGTCAGGGTTATAGCGCCTACAGTCGGCCAGGGTCAGATACACAGCTCCTACAGATGGTCCCAGTCGGAATCACGACACCTACAGACTGCTCCGATTTGGACCACTACACATGCACACTGCCCTGACCAGGACCACTACACACATGCACTGCCCCAATCAGAACAACTGTGCAAACGTACTGCCCCGATCAGGAGCACGACACATCAGCTCTGCCCCGACCAGGACTACTACACATACACACTGCCCCGACCAGGACTACTACACATACACACTGCCCCGACCAGGACTACTACACATACACACTGCCCCGACCAGGACTACTACACATACACACTGCCCCGACCAGGACTACTACACATACACACTGCCCCGACCAGGACTACTACACATACACACTGCCCCGACCAGGACTACTACACATACACACTGCCCCGACCAGGACTACTACACATACACACTGCCCCGATCAGGACTACTACACATACACACTGCCCCGACCAGGACTACTACACATACACACTGTCCCGATCATGACTACTACACATACACACTGCCCCGACCAGGACTACTACACATACACACTGCCCCGACCAGGACTACTACACATACACACTGCCCCGATCAGGACTACTACACATACACACTGCCACGACCAGGACTACTACACATACACACTGCCCCGATCAGGGCCACTACATATCCGCACTGCCCAGATCAGAACCACTACACATACGCACTGCACTTAAGCGTAAGACAAGTTATTTAGTTCGTTTAAGAGCAGAGTATCGATGAAGCAAAATGCATGAACTTTCTGGTTGTGTTCGGAAGCCTTCCTGCCTAGTCTAGCTCGCATAGGCAACTTGGAATGGGCTATTGCGGTGTACATACTTCTGAATGATGGTCCTGTGCGATTGTTTCATAATCTGGGAATGGATTCGTACTCCTCAGTATGAATACATTCCGAATTTGCCATTTCGAATGTGCCATTCCGAATGTGCAACATTTGCTTCCCCTCAAATTTGCTCCCCTCAATCTCTGAGGTGAAATAAGGAAAGAGACATGGAATGGAGATAGCAGGAAGGAGCATGGAGTGCCGCTGCAGTGCTATTTGAAGTGGACTGGGATGTAAATTATATTGAACAAAGAAATGGCTAATCAAAGTACGAAGAACTGCTGATCTCGAAATTCATGGACCGATTCTGACAGGGGTGTAGCTTTGTATGCTTATAGTGTGGGGGGGGGGGGAGGGGCACTTGCCCCTCCCCAAGTTGGCTTTGCTCCCCGATAATTTCAACTTTTAACATGAAAACATATGTGGCATGCCCCCCCCCCCCCAATCCATTTGGGCCTGCCCATTGCCTTCATGTATTGTTCCCTTCCAATAACTTTCAGAAACCTACACCTATGGTCTCTTGGGCCTTCGGGCGTATAGAAGGCGCGTCCAGTTGGCGAATTTTGTTTTCATAGAATCTTCTGAAGCGTGCTTTCCGTGTTTTTGGTCCCATTGTGATCTTGATTGAGTCGTGCTGAATGCTTGTGACTTCCATACAGTAAGCATAATCTCGATAAGGTGGGTCAAAGAGTAGACTGATGTCCTCCTTCATTATTCGTTTCAACTTTTCACTGTCAGTATTAAGTCTACTTCAACTGTAATGCAAGATTACATATAGTTTTGTATTTGCGATCATTCTTATGCCATTCGCTGCTCATAGATTATTGCTGTTTTTTGTGGTGGGGGGACTGTTCTGCAGTTTCTACTTATGGGCTATGCTGTTTGAAGCTTGATGTATTTCTTTTTTTCAGGGGAAAAACGACATTTCGCTCTAGCACGAGGAAAAAACTTGAAGAAATGCTGGAGGATGCTTACATAAAGATTCACCGTGGAACAAAAGAGGAACTCTTTGGGTAAGCACGCATACCGAAGCAAGCTGAATTATTGATGGGGTTGTATCTCTGGTGTATTGTTTCAAGGAGACGGCTGATTTGGATACTGGGACAGGACAGGATAATCCAACAGAATGACATGACACATAATTTTCACGCCGGCCTCCGACACCGCACTTGAGCTCCGACGGAATTAGATGGCGCCGGCGCGGTACAGCCGTGCCTCTCCACGCGGGAGTGAACACCGCACGCCTGAGGCAGCCAGAGCCGGACGGGCACTCGAACCGGCCAACTCCGCGCGACCGCTCAGATCCACTTGAGCCGCTGGCGCCAGTTGAAGACCAGCTCGGCGTTTCCGTACAGCCGCGGCACGTCGTAGGCGGAGGGCCCGGGCGGCCGGCCGCGCGGGCTCGTCCACTCGCCGCGCTGGCAGCCTGTCGACAGGAACGCCGGCGGCCGCGCGTTGAAGGTGGGCAGCCAGCCGGTGGCGGGGCCGCCCGCCTCGTACTGGCCCGGCCCGGGCGTGACCTGCACGCTGGCCGCCGGCCGCTCGGGGTCGATGCTGCGGCCGCCGCCGAGCAGGCTCGACTCGGAGTGGCAGCGCGAGTACTGGTTGGGCGCCGGCGTGGTGCGGCCTCGTCGGAGCGAGTCGTCCAGCCAGGTGATGCGCCGCACGCCCGGCCGGAAGTCCGACTCGGCGCCTTGCGTCAGTCGGTCGGGCCTGGCCGGCGGCAGCGTGTAGTGGTTGGGCGCCGGGTCGCGCGCGGCGCGCAGCAGCCGCGGCAGGTCGCCGTCGCGCAGCGTGCGCGACTCGAACTGGAAGCGCACCGGCGGCGTCTTCAGCTGCAGCAGCCGGCACTTCTCGGGCGAGTAGGTGTCGGGCGCCGGGATCCACGCCTTCTTGGACCACTCGTCGGCGCGCGCCGGCGGGCCCGTGAACGGCCGGCTGACTGCGGCGCGGCTCCAGTCGTACCGCTCGAACCGGTCGTACTCGAGCCGCACGTCGGCCGGCGACGCGTCGTTGTCGACGAGCAGCGGCGGCAGGCGGCGCGCGTGGGACGCCAGCGGACCGTAGCCGGCGGTGGAAAATGACGAGCAGCAGTCCTTGCCGGGAAACGCCTTGTCGGTCTTGTAGGCGTTGGCAGCTGGGTTCTGATTGTAGCCGTAGCGGAAGCGGAGCGCCCCCACGGAAAAGCCCAGCTTCTCCTCCGGCCTGGGTTGTCGTCCACACAACCGCAGCATCTGTGCACATGTGACTGCCGGCGGAGGTAAGGCTGGGCCGGTTTTTGGCGCCATTCTGCACCCAGCCCGGTTTAAAACGGTTGTGGGTGCCCGGACGCACGTTGATAAAATTTAATGTATCTGCGCTTGTTCCGATGGGAACAATTTTTCATGCTTTTGCGGGTTGAAAAAATTATATGCGCAGAATGAACTAAATTTTGAAATGAACGCCAGTATTTAGCAAATGTTTGAAGTGATGTTTTTGTGGCATGCCAGGTTTCACTTCGTCTTGCTCTGTGTATAACAAAGTTCTCGATGCATCACTATGTTTGGTATATGCTCGTGACATTGCAATTTGGTATCCACCGATGCAAATTGTTATTTAGTTAATTATTTCCAAACCATCCTAAACGTTTCTTCTCAGTCACTATTACGCTGTGTGCCGCTTCCTCGTTCCAGGTACGTTGACAAACTTGCAGAATGCATGGAGTTCGTGGACTTGATCAATGTTTTCGACCTCAACAGTGATCAAGAGTTGGATGCTGTCATTCTTAATGCCCTGATGAAAGGTACTGACGTGGCTGCATTGATGTGTTCACATGCTTCGATTTATGCTTTTGTAGTTGCACATCACGTCATCAGTGGCGTAACGAATGGGGGGGAGGCAAATAACCCCCACCTGAGAGGTCGCGGGAACCTGAAGAATCGCGCCGGGTTTGGAAAAAGTGTGCCGAAGCCCCTAGAAATCACGCTGGGAGCCCCCAAAAGTCGCACCGGAGTCCCTGAAAATCACATTGGAGGGCCCCAAAAAGTCGTGCTGGGTCCATGAAAATCATGCTGGCCCCAAAAGGTCGCACCGGGGCTCCAAAAGTCACATCTGGCCTGAATAAGTAAATCCTACCCGGAAGTTCCCGTGGCCCTAGACATTGCTTCAAAAGTTCCCCAGAATGGATCGGGCCCCGAAAAAAAATCGCGTCCGACCAAACTTATTTTAATGAATAGGGCCCTTTAAAAAAATAGTAGCGGGAATCCGGTGACTTAAAATGGGGGTAGGTTGGGCCCCCTTCAGCTTCGTTTGCCCCATCTCCCCTCTGGCACAAATCCTGGGTACGCCACTGAACGTCATGCTATTTATCTAGAATGAATCATTGCTTTCGTTTGAGGAGTGTTAGATCGGTCTTTGACCCCCGGAGTGAGCGAAACCGAATTTCATGGGATGGAGTGATCTGTCTGTATATATATATATTTATAGAGTGCATGCAGATATGAATCCGTGCATGATGCATCACTTGCCTTCCCTAAAAAAACTGCATTTTTGAATTTTAGGGACGAACAGCAATTTTGGACAGGATAACAATGTTGGTGTATTAAATAAATCGAAAGGTACAGCGTGAAGGGAGCTTCACGCATTATCGCCTATCGCCGCTTAGGGCGATATTTCACGATTATACAGGCTCGATCACCCAAATTCCTTAATAAGTGCATGCAAAATTTCGCCCCTGCCACTTGTGCAGTGGGCATGCGTACTTTGTTGAGTAAAACAGTGCAAATGGAGGTACTTTAAGTTACTTTGAGACAAATAGGGAGTTTAATTAACTCTTTGTTAGCGATACCATCGACCTATGAGGACTTTTTTCAACACGAATCGATTGTATGGCAGAGGAAGATATGCGTGCCCAACCACATGACCAATTCATCTGAATGTAAACCTCGAAGTCTTCATTGCTTGTTCTGTGCCGTCGTGTTCCCGTTCTTTCTGTTCAAGGAACTCAATTGGTATGTCTGCTGGAGTGACATTGTTGAGAACAAGATACATATTAACTATACCTTTTGCGCAAAACCGGAACGCAGCACCCGATACGGAATTCAAAATCAACCGCGTAATTCCCGGAGCTCAGAGTGTCATCAGTGCGACTCGGCCGTCTCGCTGCTGTGCTGCCTACCTTACAGAGCCAATTACCTAGGTCACTAAAGAATGTTATCACTGAATCAATGAAGGTCATTGCTGAAGCATTGAAGGTCATTGGCTGAATCAATGAAGGGCATTGTTCATAAATATACTATCGAAGTGACAATATACAACGTCTGTACCACACCTACGGCTGAATCTCAGAAATAATCAAGAAGTCCTGATGTAAAGATCCCGAGGTCCTCGAAATGCATGCATTTGATACATGACGTCTCTGTATTTGATAATCATCTCGACTATGATATTCTACAGAGATGCTAGTCTTGTCGAAGTATGTTCCAGAATCCTGGGTCAGAAGGCAAGTTCTTTTCTCAATCTGCCCGGGTATTTAATCAAGGTGCCAGTTTATCGTGGGGTTTCAAGGATCATAGAATAGACGCATCACCTTATCATATGATACCGCAATACACACCAAAGACCAAGATTCCGGGCAACCGAAGCAATTCTTTCAGTCTTGTTGCGAAGGATTCTTCAGCATCTAGTTATATAAATTTGAAGCATGTCTAGCGTGTGTGGGGCATCCATATATATTTGTTTCAGTTGTTTCTCCTGCAGCTCTTCGAACTGTGGTGCGTTTTCTGAACTTTTGTTCCTGGAGATCTAGCTAGAGCTAACCCTAAAGCCCTAAAGCCCTAATAACTAACTAACTAGAGCTAACCTAATGTCGTTCAAAATATGCAGTGATACCTTCCAGAGACCTGAGTAGCATTGCCCTTGACCAAGTCTCAGGGCCTGATATCAGGCTCAGAGTTTGGATCAGCCACTTCTGGCCTGGTCCAATGTAAGTTTCTGTTTCCAATGTGAAGGAACCGCAAAGGTATGCAATGCATTAAGATGACGGAGAATGCATTCATCGCTATCAAAATGACGATTGTATTAATTTTTGTCGTCGAATAATTATTGAAAGCTCTATGTACTTGTCTTGAACCCCGAAGGTTGTCTGATGAACTCTGAGTCCAGATATCCTCTTCTAGCCTGACCCAATTTCAGGATTAAAGTTTCTTTGGCGTGACCCTTTTTAATCTGAAGGTCCTCCTGTGGCCAAATATCTTCTTCAGTGACACGATTTTCATACCATCTGACCTCACCTCAGAGTCGGGGATCACAGACAACCTGTTGCCGATGGAGCCCTTGCAGCTGGCGCTCATGTGGAACAGACCTGACATGGCTGAGAAAATATTCTGCGGTGAGTACCTACCAACTAACCAGGGGTGGATACAGGGGGCACCGGGAGCATGTGCCTCTGCACCCCCCCTCCCCCACCACCACAGGTTGGGAAAAGGCGCCCCTTGGGGAAGGCTCGAGTGCACCCCCTTCCCCAGTTCAACATATTTTCGGCAAGAGGCGCCCCCTCGGAAAGAAATGGGCGCCCCCTTGGAAGGAAAAGGCGCCCCCTGAGAGAGAAAGCCTCGAGTGTGCTCAAATGCATCCTCCCCACGCCCAACAGGTGCTCAGCCGACGGCACCCGCCCAGACAAGTGCCCCCGTGACAGTTCCTGGATCCGCCCCTGCAGATGTTTGGCAGATGAGCCGCTGTGGGCTGTACGGCCGTCCGCCTCCCGTGTGGAGTTAGATAATTGGTTTTACATGTTCTTGAAGTTATGCAATATTTAATGGGTGAGTGCAGCAGGAATGGACCGGTCCTGTTAGACTCCTCTGACGAATGAAAACCCCTGTATCTTTGGTTCTGCCAATGCAACACTAATTATTTTCACGACCTAGCATTAAGCGTACGCCGTAACATGAATGCAATGTGGCTGAACCAGATGTTGGCAATACCAATGATACTGCGAAGTATCGACCTATGTTATAAAGTCATAAAGTCATAAAGTGTTAAGGCTTAATAAGAGCCACAGGGGTCCATCTGGGTTAAGCCTATCTAGAAAAGGTACTAGAAATGTACATACTCTCACCCCAATCAATCGCTTATCTCAAGTTCCTAGGGAGCTATATATCCCAGCCTATCTAGCACCATTCACTTGCTATTGCATAACACACTCAACAATTACAATGTTCTGAAGTAATCCTTTGTGTAGTGACAACTACTCTTTGATACGGCTTGGTTGGTTGGTTGGCTGTTGCTTTACGGCTGGTTGTTGCTTTGGTTGGTTGGTTGGTTCTTGCTGAGTTACATAGGACCAAGCGTCATGTGTAACTCAGAAGCTGAGGTCAAATTGCGTCGCCTGCCTCTCACCCTGACAGGAAGGGCGGGCATCGCGGTAAATCGAACCCCGTACCTCTAGCTTGCCAGACGCTCAGCCTAGCCACTGAGCTACCGACGCCCCACTTTGTGTTACGGCTGATGTTGACCGAGCGTCATGTGTAACTTCGTGATAAAGTGCCGGAATCAAAGCCATTGTTGACTGCTGGAAGCCATTTTTTACAAATGTGCCCACTTGATCTGATCTAAACCATGATTTCAAAGGAAAGGAACGCTTATCATGCCAATTTAGCTGCACAGGGGGATTTCATCGCTATCAGGTGCAAGTGTTGAACACATTTATAGCGATATTCAGAAATAGGGCTAACGATGCATAGCTTGGCGAACCGTACCCTATACACAGTGACGGATCCAAGGGGAGGGCAACTGAAGGCTTGTGCCTCCCCCGATAGGGTCGTGGCGTCTCTTCAGGACGCTCGAGTGCACCATCCCCACGCTCAACGACTTATTCAGCTGATGGCACCCCCTCAGAGAAGAAAAGGCGTCCATCCGAGGACATTGAGCCCCTCCAGACCAAGTGCCCCCAATCACAATGTCTGGATCCGATCCTGTCTACACAGTACGATGCACGAGACAGTAACGAGGGAGCAGGTCAATGCGGCATCTTACATGTTTTGTTCTGTGTTCCGAGGTGAAGAAACCGTAAAGTTCACCAAATAATATTGGGAACAAAACGTGCTGATCACGATCGAAAGGACAGCTGTCTTCCTGTGCATGATGTCCAATAATAACTAGAATGGCCTCATGTTTGTCCTGCTCTCCGAAAGGTTGCGTGGCTGGCGGCTTCTTTTTCTGGAGCGTGGAAAGCTAAATGTGTCCCACTAAAATAATGTTCAGCAGAATCATCTTGATGGTGTGATTTCAGCTGGCCCGCAAAACATACCGCGCATCGTAGTCACACCTTTCAAATGAGAACTGCTGCTCCCTCTCATTTTCTGTGCAGAATGGGTGCAGTTGGGTTAGTCTCGTGGCAAGCAGTCCGCCGTTGTTTGTTTCACGATTCTGGTGCGAGCAATGGTGACACAGCCATGGTGTGACAAGGGCGAATTCTGAGGTGCCCCGATAGGCTGATCTGATCTGATCTGATCTGATCTGATCCTGCGCAGCACCCATAACAAGCGAGACAAGATTCCACGCTAACGCAGTAGCATGTGAACAAAGGGAAGGACAGACGGACAGCTCCCCGACTAAGATGAGTTTTAACTTTAACTCAGTCAACGTTGCATGGGAAGAAACAAGATCAGGATGGCTGTCTCCAACTAGGCACTGGCTCCTTTGAGTCGACCTGTCTCACGAGTGTGCGGGTGAGGTGATGACGTCATCAGCACCACTTGTCAGGTCGACACGATTGGCCGTCCGGCTGTCTGGACGACATGATGACCGATTCGCTCCTGCGAAACAACGTCGACTTCTTCAACCTGCTCGTCCTGAACGTGGTGTTCCTGAAGGACTACCTGACCGTACGGCGGCTGCGTCAGCTCTACAACATGGCTGTACGTGGCTGGGCAACATGACAACATGGCTGTACGTGGCTGGGTGGCATGGTAGCGTGGCTGTATGTGGCTGGGCAACATGACAACATGGCTGTACATGGCTGGGTAACATGGCAACATGACTGTATGTGGCTGGGCAACATGACAACATGGCTGTACATGGCTGGGTAACATGGCAACATGACTGTATGTGGCTGGGCAACATGACAACATGGCCGGATATCATTGTCTCATGGTTGTACGTGGCGCGGCGATATGGTACTGAAACCCGTGGCTTCAAGTGGTTAAAGGATCATAATATCTGACAGTGTGGATCATTATATCGTGTATATATATATATATATATATATATATATATATATTATATATATCGTATATATATATATATACCCTAATACCCGCATGCATAAACACACATGAAAGCATGCAGGTCGAGTCTGCCTAGTTCACAACGTCACGTGTTCTTCAACGCGAAATACAAATATATGAAGTTGTAGGCTTGCGACATTATCCGTTTACTAGCGGCTGTCGTGTTTGGTGTGACGGGCAGCTGACGAGCCGGTCGGCGATGCGCCTCTCGCTGGATCAGCTGGCCGCTGGGCCGGACGCCTGCACCATCTGCCTGGCGCACGTGGACCAGCTGCTGACGCACGTGCTGCGCCGCCACGAGCTGGCGCTCTACTGCGGCGACGACCCGCGCGCCGGCCACCGCGACCCCAAGCTGGACGGCGCGCAGTTCCAGGTCGGTTGGCGCGCGCGGGTCGCTCCTGCCGACGCGGCGGGCTCCCGCTTCGGGGATCGACAGGCCAGCTGACTGGCGAGCAGGCGCGGCGCTACCGTCCGGGCTTCGCCGCAGCTGTGGCACTGGCTTTGCGGTGTCATGCGATAGTGTTCGTGCGAGGACGGCACGCGAACTGGGGGGGGCGCAGGACTCGATGCACGTTTTGGTGCGGCCTCAATACCTATGTCATTCAGCAATGCTGTGATAACCAGTCCGGTGTCTTTGTTCACTCGTTCTGGCATCTGTGCCTGCGGGCGTTGCTGGCGTGTGACAGTGCCTCGTGTTGCAGCACTCGTGGGGTTGCTGGCGCGTCACAATTCCTCGTGCTGCAGCACCCTCGTGGTTGCTGACGCGTGAATAATTCCTCGTGTTGCAGCACTCGTGGGGTTGCTGGTGCGTGACACTGCGCTGTGTTGCAGCACCCGTGGGACGAGCTGTTCCTGTGGGCGGTGCTGAACTGCCGACAGGTGCTGGCGCGCCACATTTGGAGCCGCACCTCGTCGCCGGTGACCTATGCCGTGGTGGCCACGGTCATCTACAAACACTACTACAAGGCGACAAGTCGCGACAACAACCGCGTGCGCGACATGTTCTTCACGCACTTCACGGACTTCAAGCAGCTCTCTGTCGAGGTGAGAATGAGCGCCAAATGACCCTGTGGTCGGCGCGCTCTTAAACCCAAATAATCATTCGACTAGGTGAGAATATCGTCGGTCCGACACACTGATAAAGCCGGCAGCAATGACGGAGGCAGAGGCAGTTTAGACTTCGGCATGGCACTGATTGAAATTCGTTATCTGGTCCAATTCGGATCCATAAAGGCCAATCGGTATACAATCCAAGCTCATTGACAACCAGAAAAGTAATCCAAATCCAACCCGTTTCGAGAAATTCGATTTGCTACAGCAAGCAGCGCAGCATAATGGCTTCGAAATGGATCCTAATTTCAGTGAAATCCGAAGGCTTTGTAAAATGTTATCAAATCGCATCCAATTGCAACCTGATTCGAACTTGTTTGTATCATCCAATTCATGTTATTCTCAAGTTTCACCTCACACGTCGAGCTTCGGGTCATGGTTTCAAGCTTCGGGAAGGGAGGGTGTAAAGATAATGTACGGCGCATTCATAGCACCGAAGCAGTGTCTCCGCACCTTACCCGCCCCACCTAGAATTGGCTCACCACCGAAAGCACCGCTACCTTCTGCTCTCTGACGATTTCTTCTTTCTTCTGAACCACTCACCACACGACTGTTGACCGGTGGCCCAACCACCACCCAGAGGTGTTGTATTTCCCCCACTCTTCTCAGCCACTCACCATACACCTGTTGACCGGTGGCCCGGCCACCATCCAGAGGTGTTGTATTTCCCCACTCTTCTTAGCCACACACCACACGCCTGTTGACCGGTGGCCCGGCCACCATCCAGAGGTGTTGTATTTCCCCACTCTTCTCAGCCATTCTCCGCACGTCTACCAACACCGCTCGGTGCCAGACCATCCTAGGGCTACTTACAGCCATGAAGTTAAGCTTTATTCGAACAGATGCTGAGGACTTGAAATCATCCCGCGCGTCCTCTGCGCTTGAACACGGCTCGACATATGTCGTCCGCTGACAGTCGCTAATGTGTACGGTCTCGAATGGCACCGTCGAATGGCACCGTCGAATTACAATGCTGTGCCAATATCGTCGTAGCCATTTCTTCGTTCATCTTCTCACGGCACCGCAACACACACGTTGACATGTCTGGAATCTGGGGAAATATTTTATCGAGCGCATTCGTCTCCTCTCGACATCGATGCGCCTGCACTTGCACCTGCGCACACGCACCATCACCGCGGCATGGTTGTGCCGCTGACACCACGACGACCACCCACTGCGACCACCTGTCGGCAGATGGCCAACCTGTGCTACGAGAAGAACAGCTCGCAGGCGGTGTCGCTGGTGGAGCGGCGCCACGCCCGCTTCGGAGACATGACCGTCATGACGCTGGCCATGTTCGCGGACAACCGCACCTTCATCGCCACACCGTGCTGCTACGACAGCGTCTCACAGGTGACCCTGCTGCTACGACAGCGTCTCACAGGTGACCATTCTGCTATGACAGCGTCTCACAGGTGACACTGATGCTATGACAGCGTCTCACAGGTGACCCTGCTGCTATGACAGCGTCTCACAGGTGACCCTGATGCTATGACAGCGTCTCACAGGTGACCCTGATGCTATGACAGCGTCCCACAAGTGACCATTCTGCTACGATAGCGTCTCGCAGGCGAACCCGCTGCTACAACAGCGTCTCACAGGTAACCATGCTGCTACGACAGCGTCTCACAGGTGACCCTGCTGCTGCCACAGGGTCTCACAGTCCACCTCCTGCTGCTCTAACAGTATCTCAAAGGTCGCCATTTGCTGCTTTAACAGTATTTCACAGTTAACCGCGTGCTGTTCTAAGCGTATTTCACACGTAACCATCTACTGCTCCGATGTCTCACAGGCAACCCTCTGCAATTCATGGGCGCTAAATGACCTACCATGGTCGATGTGCCCTAAAACCCAAATCACTCACTCACTCACTCTGCAATTCATCTCTCTTTCGGCACTTTACAGATAACCTTTCATACTACAACAACGCTCCACAGGTAATAACTGCAACTACTACAGTAAATCAGATATTACGCCTCCTCTTGCTACGACAGTATATCACGGGTGTTGCAGCATGTTGCAAACTTGACAAGCTGTGTCTCATGTAACACATTGCATTTGGACAAGGGTGGAATTGTGTTTTGTAATCCTGAATGTGGAGATAAGAATATTTGTGTAATCGAATACGGAACATATATTTTTTTATTAGAATCTGTGACATTGGAATCTCAGTTTATATGTTCCATTGAATCTGAAACACTTGCTCACACCGCAGTTCCTTGTCAAATAGCACTATTCAACCTCCAAAGGAGAAAAATGAGGGGGATAATCATGTATAGAGGACAATGTTCTGGATGCCAAAAACTCTGGAACAACATATTTTTGCCAACCTTGCCTTTGGATCAGGGGCGGATCAAATGATCATCACCGGGGAGGGGCACATTTCCTCGGAGAGACCCCTTCGGCGGACAAATTTGTTCATCAAGGGGGGGTGCACTGGAGCACACTAATGGGACACCTTTTTGTCTCAAAGGGGTACCGCTGAAAATGTTTTTTTTTGCTGAAAAATCCGTTCATAGGCCGGTGGGGACACTCGAGCCTCCCTGAAGGTGGGCTTTCCCCCGACAGAGGTGCGCCACCTTTCCATGAAGCAGGGACACACAACTGGTGCTCCCTGAATCCGCGCCTGACTCGGATCAGATCACGCCACGCTCAGATCAGATCACGCCACGCTCGGATCAGATCACGCCACGCTCAGATCAGATCACGCCACGCGCTCGGATCAGATCACGCCACGCTCAGATCAGATCACGCCACGCTCGGATCAGATCACGCCACGCTCGGATCAGATCACGCCACGCTCAGATCAGATCACGCCACGCTCAGATCAGATCACGCCACGCTCGGATCAGATCACGCCACGCTCAGATCAGAGCACGCTCAGATCAGATCACGCCACGCTCAGATCAGATCACGCCACGCTCGGATCAGATCACGCTCAGATCAGATCACGCCACGCTCGGATCAGATCACGCCACGCTCAGATCAGATCACGCCACGCTCGGATCAGATCACGCCACGCTCGGATCAGATCACGCCACGCTCAGATCAGATCACGCCACGCTCAGATCAGATCACGCCACGCTCGGATCAGATCACGCCACGCTCAGATCAGAGCACGCTCAGATCAGATCACGCCACGCTCAGATCAGATCACGCCACGCTCGGATCAGATCACGCCACGCTCAGATCAGATCACGCCACGCTCGGATCAGATCACGCCACGCTCAGATCAGATCACGCCACGCTCGGATCAGATCACGCCACGCTCAGATCAGATCACGCCACGCTCGGATCAGATCACGCCACGCTCGGATCAGATCACGCCACGCTCAGATCAGAGCACGCTCAGATCAGATCACGCCACGCTCGGATCAGATCACGCCACGCTCGGATCAGATCACGCCACGCTCAGATCAGATCACGCCACGCTCGGATCAGATCACGCCACGCTCGGATCAGATCACGCCACGCTCGGATCAGATCACGCCACGCTCAGATCAGATCACGCCACGCTCGGATCAGATCACGCCACGCTCAGATCAGATCACGCCACGCTCAGATCAGATCACGCCACGCTCGGATCAGATCACGCCACGCTCGGATCAGATCACGCCACGCTCGGATCAGATCACGCCGCGCCCAGATCAGATCACGCCACGCCCAGATCAGATCACGCCACGCTCGGACCGTCAGAGCGCGTGTCGGCAGCGGCGCGTCAGCCGCTCGTGTCCGCCAACCAGTGGGTCCGGCCGCCAGACGTGGATGGGCGGCGTGCGGAAGGCGTCGACGCCGGCCGTGCTGGCCGGCATCTTCCTGCCGCCGCTGGTGTGGACGCGCGCCGTGCGCTTCCTGCCACTGGGCGACAACGGCGGCCAGCTTGGGCCAGCGCAGAAGCTGCTCGCCTTCTACAAGGCGCCGTTCACCAAGCTGATCGCCAACGCCATCAGCTACGCCGTCTTCCTGCTGCTCTACACCTACATGATCCTGTTCGACTTCCGCTACGAGCTGCAGTGGACGGAGAAGGTGGTCATTTTCTGGATCTTCACCATGTGTCTGGATGTCGTGCGGCAGGTGGGTGTCCTGATGCGAGATGTCTCGTGCCCATCTCCAACCAGCGGTACTCTAAGGCTCGTGCAGGTCATCCACACGTCAACGTTTTGCCCAGAGAGGACAGTTTTGTTCGGCCCACAAGTTATCTGCCGACAACGCTGTGATGCTTGATCATGGAAGCTCCATGTCTTTAGCATGGAAGCTCCATGGCCCGCCTTTTGTCTCGCTCGTTCAGCACCCCTGATGCTACCCTACAATGATATATATATTTTAAAATGCGTACATTATGCTCTCACAGACACAGGACACCAGCTGGTACTCAAATTTGGGAGGTTTGTTTCTAGTGCTTCAATCCTCGATCGCCTGAGGAGCTGATTTTAGCTCCGCCCCCATAGGGCTTCTGTTGATAGCCTCCGAAGTTCTTAGTGCGGTTGCACACAGCTTTTGGGATTTGTAGAACAGCCAATTGGGCGGTTTGTGGCACAGTTTTTGGCCACATCAGATCATGGAGTTTAACTTCATAAGTAAATGTTTGTTTGTGTGTCGGGACAGCAGGTTCTAATAATCCAGCTCCCATTTGTTTTGGTCTTACGGATACGAAGGGATAACAAATACATAGGCGCTGCATGACCGACGCAGTCGATGCGCCCCTAAACTCCAATAACCAACCGGATAACAACTACAGTTAAATATCTGTCCTGGTAAATGGCATGACATAGATTAGCGCCTAGTATCAGCTGGATCAGCGTGGAAGAATTGGGCACAGGAATGCTCTATGACACTAAGCCAATCACTGCACCAATGGTGAGACACCAGACTGAAGGCCATTCGTTTGAACCGAATATCGCGGTGCCCGCACCAAAGTCAATCACAGCTCCAAGGGTGGACAATGGGATTGCAGGCATTGCAGCTACAATCACAATGTTCTACGTATTTGCACTGCTTTACTTCGCAACACGAACTTCCTATTTGAGCAACACAGCTTTGCAACATGCAGCAGCAGGTTTGCTCCGGCAGCAAGTGGCGCCTCCACAATCGGCACCAACACTTCACAATTGAGTCCGTCTTGGTGATGAGAGTCAGCGGAGAAGAAAAACCATAAAAACGAACTGGAACCAGAAACCGCGCACCTCAAACCTTCTCCAACGAGCAAAACCACCAAAACAAAACTGCTCATAAGTTAGTGACCTGAAGATTGTCCTACAACGTGAGAACTACACTGTTTCGATCCGGTTTGTCAGGTTAGCATCTTCTAAGATCCAACAGTGTGAATGACTGCGCATAAGCATGCTATGTGTTGAGCAGGGCCGGCGGAACCGATGGTTTGACGGGACCTTGTCGTACCCTGAACGGCAAGCTCCATCATCAGCTCGCTTTACATCATTTCAACGGACCTCCACTGAGCTCGTGGTCGCCAAAAGCCGTTTCTTCGATCGGACTTTGGAAGAAAATGGCAACGTCTGGCCGCACGTTAGACGTCATCTCTTTCAGAAGAAGACAACTCCACCATCAACTGAACCATCACGTTCCAACCAGGAGAAGGAGTTGTTCGCTGACGACCAAAACCGGCGTTTTTCTTCAACTGGCAAGCGCGTGGCTGCTGCTTTGCATTCTTTAGGGATTTAGGCCCAAATACAGCGGATCAACCTCGCCCTCCGCGCGTTGTTAGCTCAGCATTCAAGCTGAAGCCCGCCACTCTTCCCGAACTCTCTCATGCCCTGCGTGATTTAAATCCTACCAGTGCTCGTGGTAACGACAATGTGTCCCTGAAATTGCTCAATATGTCGTTTCCTTCGGTGTGTGTACATATTTTGCACATAATCAACTTTAGTTTATCGTCATGTACTTTTCCGGAACTGTGGAAGTTGGCTGAAATCGTACCAATCTTCAAGAAAGGCTGCCCTGACGATCCCAAGTGTTATAGGCCCATCTCGATCTTGAGTAACGTGTCAAAACTGTGCGAGAAGATAGTAGTCAACCAGCTCACTGCGTATCTCCACCGAAATTGTCTTCTTAACAACTCGCAACATGCCTATCGACCACTTCACTCTACTGAAACTGCCCTTGCTGATGTAGTAGCTTATGTCACAAATTGCATCGAAAGGCGCCGCGTTTGTCTGCTCGCATCAGTAGATTTGTCTAGTGCCTTCGACTGCGTGTCTCATAGCCGACTCTTGACCAAATTAGAGTGGTACGGCATCGACAGCTCTTGGTTTAGATCTTACCTTTCAAATCGCAGACAGGTAGTTCGGCCCGGAAGACTTGTATGCAACGTATCCTGTGGTGTTCCACAAGGAAGTTTGTGTGGTCCAATTCTGTTTTTGTTGTACACAAATGATCTTCTCTCACACATAGGTGATGTCTTTAAAGTCGTTGCTTACGCTGACGACACACAGGCGATGTTGTCATCGAAATTGGAGGACATAATGTATGCCAAACGCCGTCTCGAATCGTGCCTGGAAACTATGTGCTCGTGGTACCGTGTAAATCTTCTCAAGCTCAACCCATCTAAAACGCAATTTGTGATTTTTGGTTCTCGCCAGATGATCGCGCGGCTGCCTAGCATCAGCCTCTCTGTTCTTGGATCGGATATTTCACGTGTCTCATCTATCAAAAGCCTGGGTGTGACCATGGACGAATCGTTAACATGGAGTGAACAAATTGGCGATATTGCTAAGAAATGTAACCGCATCATCTTTCCTCTAGCCAAGCATGTACGTTCTCTTACTGAAGAAACGCTGTCGAAGTTAGTGCTTGCACTGGTTTTCCCCCATGTAATGTACTGTTGCTCAATCTGGTCTGCTGCATGTGACACCGAGCGCGTGCGAATCCAAAAAGTCATAATGAGGGCGGCTAGGATCATAACTAGGACCTCTCGCTATGGTCATATATCGCATGTTATTGAGCGGTTAGGCTGGCCTAGCTTACAACGCTTTGTCGACATTAGGGATTGCTCACTGGTTCATCTTGCAGTGCATCACCCGGGAGCACCTGAAACCCTGCGTGATCTTGTGACATTGAGAAGTGATGTCAGCTCTCGATCTACGCGATCAACACCGTTTTCAGTAGAGCGCCCACGCCTGAAAACTTCTTTTGCGCAACGCTCTTTCATGTACCGTGCTGCAGTTCTTTGGAACAGTCTCCCCGAGGAAGTTAGGGCCGAGAATATGCGACTGGCTTTTAAGTTTAAGCTGAAGGAGGCGCTGAAAAGAGCTGTACGTGGGAATGTTTGAGTATTGTATGCATGTGTTTTTAATGTTTTAGTAGCCTCCTGTCCCACCCCTTTTTTTAAAGCGTTTTTGACATTTGATACTGAGTGTCTCTTGGTACCAATACAAGGATTGATTGATTGATTGATCATTACCATTAACCCTCCTTGCATCTGACCGCGTCAACTGTAAGGACACGGCTTCAAACGTGCCCTCTCCCTCCCGCTTTAAACCCGGATGCTCGACCGGCGTGTGTGCTGGGTCTGCGGTCGATGGGCCAGTGCGTGCTGACCTGACGGCCACCAGGTGATGACCTGACGGCCACCAGGTGATGATGTGCCAGTGCGTGCTGACCTGACGGCCACCAGGTGATGACCTACCCTTCGGAGACGGCCGCGGGCAAGGCGTCCGACTGGATCGCCTCCATCTGGAATAAGTTCGACTTCATCACGTTCCTGGTGGCGCTGGTGGCGTTCTCGCTGCGCATGTTTCCGCTGACGTTCCCGTACGGCCGCATTGCCTACAGCCTCAACACGGGCATACTGTACATGCGCGCCTTCCGCTTTTATCACATCGACTACAAGCTCGGCCCCAAGCTGGTCATCCTGTATCGCATGGTGAGCAAGCGCGGACCAAGTTGTATTGAAGAAGGGTGGCGCGCCCACGAATTCTTCTATTCGCTATTTTGGCAACTGCTTGTTTATGTGAAGAAAAAAACAGAACAACTTCCAGGCGATAAGCAAGATATATATTCAATCAAAATGTAATGCCAAATATGTTCACCATTGTGATCTATGACATTGCCTGGAGGAACCCTGAGAGTCAGTGCATGTCCCCTATTCCTGTCCGCCATGAGATATAATTGTACTTGAAATATTTGCACGTGGAGCATCTTTTCATGCAGTCACCTACTACATAATGTGATGTGCATGCAACAGTGCGAAATATTTTGTTTTCAGAAAACGTGTGAATGAGACCTTTCACATGATTTTTGTTTGGTTGAAACCAGGACACACCTGGCCTATTATACAGACCAGGTCACGCCAGGCCACACCAGACGCTTCCATTGTTTTGGTTTCAAAGTCATACCCTGATGAACACCTGAAGGAAGAACCTTGCAGTTTTCAGCACCTCACGAATCTTTTGAGCGCGCTCTGTTTTCACAGATCTTGCGGTACCTTGAACAGCGATGAGCACATACTCAGCTAGCTGACGATGTACACGATTGTTGCGTTTCTGTCGACAGATTGACGAGGTGTGGAACTTCATGCTGCTGTTGGTCGTGTTCATCCTGGGGTACGGGGTAGCGGCACAGGCTCTCCTGTACCCGGTGCGACCCTTCTACCTGGACATCGCCAAGGACGTGTTCTTCCTGCCCTACTGGCAGATGTACGGCGAGCTGCAGTTGGAGACGACCAAAGGTAGGGCAGCGCTACAGCTGGAGCTGCAGTTGGAGACGACCAAAGGTAGGGCAGCGCTACAGCTGGAGGTACAGTTGGAGACGACTAAAGGAAGGGCAACGCTACAGCTGAGACTGCAGTTGGAGACGACTAAAGGTCGGTCAGCACTACAGCTAGGGCTGCAGTTCGAGACGACTAAAGGTCGGGCAGCGATACAGCTGGGGCTGCAGCTGGAGACGACTAAAAGTCGGGCAGCGCTACAGCTGGGGCTGCAGTTGGAGACGACTAAAGGTAGGGCAGCACTACAGCTGGGGCTGCAGCTGGAGACGACTAAAGGTCAGGCAGCGCTACAGCTGGAGCTACAGTTGAAGACGACTAAAGGTAGGGCAGCACTACAGCTGGAGCTACAGTTGGAGACGACTAAAGGTAGGGCAGCACTACAGCTGGAGCTATAGTTGGAGACGACTAAAGGTAGGGCAGCGCTACAGCTGGGGCTGCAGCTGGAGACGACTAAAAGTAGGGCAACGCTACAGCTGGGGCTGCAGTTGGAGACGACTAAATGTGCTACAGCTGGTTCCGATCGTGAATCGCTAGCTAAAACAACATCTGAAGGAACAGCAGGTGGGGGCCAAGACTCATCGTCCTCGGAGTTGGATTACTTTTAACATCACTGAATGGAGGTTGCGCGGTAAAAACTACATTAGAAGGCTTTTTCGGCCTTCCAGCTTTTAGTTAGTTTCCAGGTCTCTGGACTGCCCCTCCCCATGCCGAATATTGTTGTTCGCACGTAACGGTGCGTATGTGTTGATCGTGCCGCAGCGCCGCAGCCGGAGGCGTGCTACGAGTCACGTGACTCTGGCCAGATCTGCGAGGACATCAACCACTATGCCCAGGTGGTGCCTCCCATGTTGGCGATCTTCCTGCTGATCGGCAACGTGATGCTGCTGAACCTGCTAATCGCCGTCTTCAGGTGGGTGGCCTGCAGGGTAGCTGCCAGGTGTGAATGACGGACGGTACCCCCTTTAGGTGAGTGACCGGCAGCGATGCCCTCAGGTGAGTGACCGGCAGGGCAGCCTTTAGGCGAGTGACCTGCAGGGCAGCCTTCAGGCGAGTGACCGCCAGGGTAGTGTTCAGGTGAGTGATCTACAAGGCAATCTTTAGGCGAGTGACCTACAGGGCAGTATTCAGGTGAGTGATCTACAGGGCAGCCTTCAGGTGAGTGACCGCCATGGCAGCCTTCAGGTGAGTGACCTACTGGGCAACCTTCAGGTTAGTGACCGGCAGGACTAGCATATCCTCTGAATTGCTTCCAACTAATGTGTCTTAAGTGTACTTAGCGTGTTTAAGATGATATAGTGGTAAGAATCGGGCCATTTGTGGCGAATACGGAAGAAATTAAGTTATCTAAGGCGCATGCGCATGCCGCCATTATAATGCAGAGCGTGCGGCACTGTCATCTTCCGGTACTTCCCGCGCTCTCGTCGTGTTGTTCCGCTTTGGCCGTGATTGAGCTCTGCACAGCCACAGCCGTGAGTGGGTGAAGTTAGTGCAGTAATGTAACCTGTCTGCTGATGTGCATTTTACTATCCTGTTTCAGAACTTGGGCGTCACACTTTGGGTTTATTCGCAACTCTCGGCGACATTTTGCGCTCAAACTGACGAATTTTGCCGTGGTAATCACGATGGACAGGCATGGCCAGCAAGCCTATGCTACAGGCAGACAGGACAGCCAATTTCCCGCCTGCCGATATAAACTTCACTTCCCTTCATAACAATTGTGGCATGGCATTTTTCGTTTATTTGCAATGTCCGCATTAGCATGGAGTCTACTGCCTTACGCGTCGTTATGGTAATTGCATCATTATCAACTGTTGTGAACAAATTGCCTACAGAGACCGAGCGATACAGCACTCCGCACTGTGACTGGTGTCTGTGTGAAATCTGACACCTAGCTCGTTTCGCTGCGACAGTAATGTGTTCGAGAGGGTGCGCGAGAACAGCATGGAGATCTGGAAGTTCGAAATGTTCAGACTGGTGAAGGAGTACGAGGAGAAGCCTGGTCTTGTGCCGCCTCTCATCATCTTCGAGCTCTGTTGGATCATGCTCAAGAGTATATGGAAAGTCTGCTGCCGACGCAGGAAGGAGAATCGTAAGTGAAAC